>MU224737.1:9477289-9505124 GCA_018584345.1 Thuja plicata
CTACCTTGGTTTTGTGATCTTTATATCTTTCATCTTACATCAAGAACCTTATCTTTAGTTTGATTTGATCAAAATTTATCAATTTGTTGTTTCTCCTCTATCTCATTTTGATTTCAATCACAAGGGGACAGTACCTATCAAAATTCAATCTTTGATTCACCTTTATCAATTATATCATTCTTGCTTGAGATTCTTATCTCTGACATGTCAATTACTTATTTCGGTGTTGACTTTGTCTTTTTCAATTGTGCTTGTTTTTGTCCTGATGTGTTGCCAAATTGACCACACGTCTGGGTTGTTTTGTGATCCCAAGTCGACCTCACACTTCAACTGCATTCTTTGACTACATGTGTTCCCAAGTTGACCACACATTTGTCAAAGAGGGGCAAATGTATGTACCCTAAAATGGTCACCTAGACTTTGGGCCCCATTTATCATTTTATAAATTTATCAAATTTCCTGAATCAAAGCTTTGCAATATTTTCAGTTCAAATCAATTTCCTTGATCAAATTGTAATTAATTCAATTATTCAATTATTTCAATGTTTCCTAAGGTTTGATCATTTTTATCTAATTAAAAGATTTAATTTTCTTTTTAATTAAATAAAATTTTATCTTATTTAATTAAAAGATTTAATCTCCCTTTTAATTGAATAAAATTTATCTTATTTAATTAAAGTAAATTTCTCCCTTTTAATTAAATAAAATTCCTCTTATTTAATTAAATTCAATTCCCCCCATTTAATTAAATAAAATTCTTCTAATTTATTTAATTGAAAGAAAACCCCTCTTTTAATTAAATAAATAAAAATCCCCACTTAAAGCACTTTATTTATTGAAAAAGGCAATAAATTAAATTAAATTAAATAAAAATCCCTTTTTCATCACATCTTCCTAAGTGGTGAGATTTTTGCCTCTTAATCATAGCCTTTGATTTTTGCCTCTTAATCTCAACCGTTCACTTTTCTTTATAAGGAGCCCTCTCCTTCTCATTCTAAGGAGGATAGAATTTTTAAGTATTGTTATGCTGCAGGTTTGGAGAACAATTTTTGAGGAGAATTTGAGCATTCAAGCTTCGATATTGCAACTTCTCTATTTCCTTGTCTTCTTGTTGTTGTATCCATGGCTACTCATATAGATTAGATTCATGTTTATTTTCATAGATTAGACTTGCATTTGTATTTCCTTCATAGAATAATCTTGCATTGTTATCATTTAGATTAATTTCCTTTCATGCATTGGAATCATATAGAGTAGATCTCATTTTTCATACATTGAATCTCTCATTTCATGGTGTACTTGCATGAGCACTAACTAGGTAAATCTGAGGGCCTTCATTTCAAACTTTTGCGCTCCATGACTAGAGAGCTATGGATCGATATTTGAGGCCTCATTCTTGATCAACCTTGGATGGAATGATTCATAGAAGTGTGTCAACATTTTAGCACACAACTCTCAGATAGAGAAACATGTGTTTCTGGTAGTGAAAGCATTAAAAAAATTTAGGTTCTATATTATACATTCACATGCTACCATCTTTGTTCTAGAACCCATGGTAAAGAGTGCCCCCGCCCAACAAGAAATAGGGTGTAATACAAGAGGAGCCTAGATAAAGAAGGTTCAAGAATGTGATATAGAGATCAAACCTGCTAAAATGGTCCATGGGAGGGGTTTGTGTAAGATGGTAGCTGAGAATGAGTCTGAAGCACTAGAAGTCATGCAGTCAAGGACAAAGAATCCCTTAAGGAGATGTCAAATCCTCGTCGCAGTTATCAAAACAACAAAAATCAACAAGATGCAAGCAACAAAAACAATAATTGCATCCAAACAAAAAGTTTTATTAATCATAATTTATTTACACATGCCAGGTTGTAAGGCCTTCCTGGTTTAGGCCAAGTAGAAAGAAAAACTAACAAAAAAACCCAACTTAGACCTATGCAGATCTTCCTAAGTCTCAGAACAATCCTCTAGTAGTTTCTCTTCTATTCAACCCTTTACCAGAATTCTTCTTCCTATCCCTCTACTTTCAAATGATTGCAAGCCCTAAATTTATACAAAACCACCAATAGGTCGGCCTCAACTAACTTTAGATATCCTAAGAAATGTGTTAGACCCAGTCGGCCTTAACCCAAATTTAATGCAACAATAATTCATTTCTTGAGGACGTATCCAACAAATAAAATTCACCACACATAGATCCACATAGAAAATTATTCCATTCATCACCAACGATCAGAAAAATGACCACAACCTTGATCAATCAACCAGTTAACTCCAAAAACTAGTCTCATGAAGAACAAAAACAACCAATAGAAAACTAGCAGTTGCTCACAAATTGATTCGCCAAAAGAAGAACTATCATAGAAATAAAATCTATGAAAAATAAGGAACAAACCCTTTTAACCACTCCTTCCCAACACCTCTACAAATCAACCACTCACCAAATATTAGAAAATTGTCTGGAACTAGAAACTCCTTCATACATCCAGTCACAAAATTCAACATAGCTCGAGCATGGTAAATCTAAATGAGTTAGTATCATAGGAAAAGCTTCCTAATGACCCTATGAACAATATATCATGACCATACCTTTTGAATATCCACAGAACTTAATCGAGCCAACAATCACCCAACCAGTGACCTAGAGAAACAAAACATGAAAACTGGTAACAAAGGTTCACTAAAACACCGATTGTTTTTTTGGATGATGCAAGATTACCAAGGACAAAATATGCTCCTGCATCAAGAAGACACTCCAAAAGTACTATTAGTAAGCCTACAAGATCCATGGTTCTAGGATGTAGCTTACTTCCTAACCTACGATGAATGTCCAGAAGGCCTTACTCTGTAGTAAAGAAGGAATCTAAAGATGAAAGCTAGTAAATATGTGATATGGGATGATAACTTGTACAAGAGGTCCCTAGATGGAACCTTTCTCCAAGATGTGGATAAAGAACAACAACATAAACTTCTGAAGGCATTTCATGATGAAGCTTGTGGTGAAAACCACTCTTTTATTGTCACAACCTTAAAAATATTAAGGCAATGTTGCTACTGGCCTAGGATGTTCAAATATGCCTACCATTGGGTATTTAGGTGTGACAAATGTAAGCAATTCACTGAAAAAATACAATTAGCTTCTCTTCCTTTGAGACTAGTAGTAATCGAAGGACCTTTACAACAAGGGGGTTAGATTTTGTTATACCAATCAACCCAAGCTCAAGTGTTGGGAATACTCACATCCTCATGACAACATACTACTTCACCAAGTGGGTAGAAGTCATAACAGTTAAAAGAATGACTACCAAAGTGGTCTATGATTTTATCAAAGAGAACATCCTGGTACATTTTGGTGTTCCATCAAAGGTAGTGAGTGATAATGTAACATGTTTTTCCTCCTCTAAGATGTTATAGTTATGCTATGATAATGGTGTTTCCCTAGCCCACTTATCAGATTATTACCCCCAAGGTAATGGTCAGGTTGAGACAAGCGATAAAAATTTAATCAATATTATGAAGAAGTTGGTGTCAGAAAACCAAAGGAATTGGCACAATAAGTTGCATGAAGCCCTATGGACAAATAAGACAACACCTCAAAGGGAGAAAGGTATGTCTCCCTTTGAATTGGTATATGGAACTGAGTTAAGCCTACCATTACCCCTGGAATTATCTACCTCTAAATTACAAATTGTAGTGGAAGATTTTATTTTCCAGGATACTCTTGAGAAAAGGATTATGTACCTAACCAATATTGAGGAAAGAGAGGGAAAAAATGGTGGACCATATTACCCTGCATCAAGACAGAGTAAAAAACATATTTGATAAGAGGGCTAGACCTAGGAAGTTCATGAAAGGTGATATGTTTTTTTTGTGGGACAAGAGGAGAGAACCTAAAGGTGCAAATATAAAGTTTGATTCATTATGGAAAGGTTTGTTCAAGATTCATTAGATTTGTGAGACCAACTCAATCAAATTGTCCTACCGAGCCGAAGCAGTCTTACCATTGTCATACAATGGGAAAGACTTAAATTTGCATCAAATATGAATTCATGGAAATTAGGTAATTTGTGCATGATTTTATCATAGTAGGTTTTATTTTTTTTCTTTCCCTATAGTTTGTTTACTTTGTTTAGTCAGTTTTGTTATTGTGTGCGTCTCATTTTTGGTTGGTCTTTGTTTGAGTCAGAATGCAAAACTACAGATGTTGAGTTCATTGATTCATCCCTTGTGGTCTTTGTCCCTAGTCAAAGCCAATAGTTGCCCCATTCTGGCCCTCATAGTTGAAAAATGGTCTAATTTAAACTTTTTCATTATTAAAACACCCTTGCTTTAGTCATTTTCATCACAATCAAGATTTTGGGATTCAGATACCAGTCGGGAACAGTTGTCAAAAATTGAATGTCTAGACAAAACTATCTTTCCTCTATCTATCTTTGTCAATGTCAGTCCCTTGGTCATAAAAGTTAAGTCAAAGTCCATTATTTTTTAGGAAACAAGCATTGGGCCCGCAAGGCACTTCCAAATCCATCATCAAAGTCTGACGCTATGGATAGAAGCAAAGAAAAAAAGGAAAGTAGAGCTATCCATTACAACAATGTCATTTAGAGAAAAATAAAGTTCAAGAATGGTTGGTGGAATCTGAAAATTTAAATGGAAATAGGTGAAGTGGCTAGAAATTTATTAAATAGAGGTGATGCAGGAAAAATCTCTAGTTTCAGAAAAACTTTTGGGTTCTGAAAGGTAAACAAGAAACAAAAAAGATAAGGTGAAAAGCCTAAAATGTCAAACAAAAAAAGGAAAATTTAGGTGTCTGGATAAAGTAAGAATTTTAGAAGGATGTTCAAAATTAGAAGAAGGGAAAAGAACACTTAATTGAAGGAAATACGTTAGAAATATAGAAAGCGGAAAAAGGTGAGTGTGCAAGAAGTGTTGTCAGAACTTGACACTCACCTTGGAAATAATCATAAAGAATGAAGCCTCTCCTTTTTGTAAAGTTAAAAGGCAGAGAAAGGTAGAACTTCTTGAAGAGGCTTCAAGTTCTGAAGCTAAAAGTGGAAGCTTTAAGTGGAAGAAAATATGACTCTTTAAAGATAAAGGAGAAGAAAGGGTGGAAAGACAGATGACTTCTGGAAGTACTATTGGAACCTAGCACCATGTTCAGAACTCAAATTAGAGCGGTAAAGTAGCAATTTTAAAAGGTATGACATGTCCTAGTTTTCGAGGAGTGACTAAAAATTAAATGTTGGTGAGACTGGTATTAATGGTGTAGCTTATTGATCATTTAAAGAGCATTTTTTACACAATTTGAACATCCTCTAAAGATTATTCTATGAGATTTGAAGTGTGAAGAAGATGCCAAAGCTAGGGCATCATCAAAATTCAGTCTACAGTAACTAACAACAAAATTCTAGTAAGATAATCAGTTCTCTGATATTTTTCTACCATCAAATTTGAAAATTAAGTTACATTCCCATAATTGGAAATCAAAATGAAGTATAAGCACCTAGGGTATGATCATTTGAATGGGATAGAAAGTTATTTAAGTGAAATTGGTGACACAAAATTGGGTTGGGTAGATTTAGATGAATTCTGGAGAAGAATTAACAGTGCAAACAGACACCCAATCACATAAGGACTAGTAGAAAGTAGTTTATTGTGAGAAATTGATTTTCCCATTGTTGTATAGTGCGCCCAATTGATAATGGAATGCATAAAATGTTACAACCCTAAAACCTGACAAATTAAGAAGCAAAACCAGGAGGTTCTTATTACCCTCAACAAGGAACAATTCAAAACTCCTTTAGATTGCCTATAAGAGAGGAATATGCCCAATGGGATATTGCCTTATCACAGTCACATTTTAGTGAGAAGAAAATGTACTACAAAAGTGTGATGGTCGCAGAATGGTTTCAACTAAAGAGGATAGGCTAATCCAAGCTTACCAAAACTATTATAGGGACTAATCTTAAAGGAGAGATTGTAGATATTATTGTTCTATTACACAGATTAAGGGGAAATGAAGAAGCAATTTGTCTTGATGAATGGATAATCTTCTTTGTACAATCAATCTATTCTGAATCTGTTTATACTGACTGGGTTGAAATAATCAGTGATCAGATATGTTCACTGGTGAAATAATTTTCGTTGAATAAGATTTTCTACATGTCATCATACTTGATCTATGCCCTAGCTTTCACACAATACTGGATAGACTTGGAACATGTGGAAGTGTTTGAGGATGATATCCAAATTTATGATTTCTACCCTAGCTTGCAATTGTAGAAGAATTATGCTAATTTTCACAGAGTCAATGACATATTCACCATGAAGCTCACTCAAGAATTATAGGGATGCCCTAAATGGAGATTCTCCCTTGAAGTCATTGCAATAATTCTTGAGTATGGAAGCTATTTCATATAATTCCAGACATTCACATACATAAGGGTGGGTGCTTATGATGATTTTCCTTGCAAGTTTCCAAGGTACATAGATGACAAAATTATCATGGTGGAGTTGTGCGGGTAAATTACTAAAGTAAATAAGAGATGTGCAGAGAAACATAAGGACGTCATTCCTTTCCCTATTTCAATTGGTGCTTATTCATGTTCTTCTAAGTCAATGCAATCAATATTAGTAAGGTTGCTACTAAATTTTCTATGGAAACATATGATGTTTTGAGACCATATTTTGATCCAAGTAATTATGTGTGGGATAATTTGCAATTGGGTCTCGAACCGCCATGTTCCTAATCTTAAGGACTTTTGGGTGAATTGTGCTGATGATTTTGATGTAAGAAAGAGAATCTGGTCTAGATTGACCATTGATTAGATTCAAGAGTATAGGATGACATTTGATATTCAAGGGATACTGGAAGATGGATCTAACTTGGTAGATCCTAAATATATTGCAAAAATACAAGATACACCTTTGAAACTAGTCAATTCAGACATTCCAGAGTTGGATGACATTAACATTAGGACAACTCTAGTTTTGAAAAGAAACAAAAATTGGATAGAGAAGAAGAAAGTGGGAGGAAAGGATGCTACTACATCAAAAACTACCACAACACCTACACATAGTTCCCCTACTGCTGCAGTACTAACAACCCCTATTTATGATGCTTCCACACAAGGTTCTTCAAATACTGCAGGAGGAGACGAGCCACCACCTGGGAAAGAACAAGGTGTAAATGCTACTTATGAATCTGGTCCTCTATTAGACATTAGTTTGACTAAAGATGATGACGTTGAAGAGGAAAATGTGGAAGTTATAGAGGCTATGGATATTCAAACATAAGGATTAGAAAATCTCTAGGAAGAAATAGAATAAAGAGAAGAAATGACGTAAGATCTTCCGTCCTCCAGTCCTGATGCTAGTAAATGTCTAAATTGCCCTTTTCCAAAACCTCTCAGAGTGTTACACCATTTGTTTAGAGGACTTTGTTTGTTAATTATGAGTCTTTGAAAAGTGTCACTCGAGTCCTTACCACTCCAATTTGGTTGGAAGACACTTTACAGAAGAAGAAAGAGACACAGATAGGAAACCTTCAAAGGAATTTTTCTCACAGTTGTTGCAGACCCCAGCTTCTTAAAAGACTAAGAAATTGAAGATAGTCTCTAACTTTTTGGAGGACGAGCATGCATGGCATGTGTTTCTTGAATTAGCTCAACCCTTACTACCAAAGGATCCTGATGCAGTCACATCGGCTGATTTTTATGTGACAAGGGCGGATACATGTGTGCCTAAATTTGATCAAGACATGAGGATATGGGAATATGCCAATTGGAGGATACATGACATGTTAGAGAAAACAAAGATGGGTAAAGAGAAATTAAAGGTCATGGTTGGCTTACTTTCAGACAATCTTTTAAAATTGTTGGCACCACTTTCTTCTTAGATGGAGAGTACATATGATATTATACTAGACCCTACTAATGCTAAGAATGTGGCTTTGATTTCATGTCTACAAGCCAACAGTCATTTTGGAAGTGTAACCAGAGAATGGATCAAAGATCTCAAGATGTGAGGTGTGACTTTTAATGGTAGTTTAATTGAATCTCTTGATGCATTGATAATAGATCGTAATCATATTACTTCAGAATTGAGAATGACAAAGATGGAAGGGAATTCTTATAAGAATAACATGAAGCAAATGAAAGAAGTAGTAGAAATGAAAGAAGGTACTATTGTGAGCCTTGGCCTGATACAGTTACCCAAAGAGCCTCTCCATAAATGGATTTTTAGATTGGGGTTTAAAATTGAATGTATTATTGAGAGTACTAAGAAGTTAAAAGAACTTATGGAAGATGTTGAGGAGCACATCGATTAGATAATAACTTATTTCTTAGATATTTGGTGTGATCTACATCAAAAGGGAGATAAGAAGGTGATTACTGTACAGGAATTGAAAACAATTTATCAACAAAACATTGACAATATCACTAGTCCATAAGTGTATTCTAAAGAAGAACATCAAAAACTGACCAAGATTGATGCGACACTCATGTGGTGCAACAATAATTGCATCACCTTCAATTATAAGGCCTAGGAAATAAAGGGGAATACTATCTATTGAGCGATTAGAAATTCCAATGTGAATGTACCAGAAATTTATGACATTACCCATATGACAGTGGCTCTACAGAAATATAAGGAAAGTTAGGGCGCTCAAGAGATGACTACACTCAGCAAGGAAAGGGAGAAGGAATCTACAAGCATAGAAGGAGAAAAAGAAGCCCCATGACATCTGTGCTCGAAAGCTTTTCAATTTCTCAGTTTATGATTAGTTTCTATTCTAGGAAGAGACTCTTTTCTTTAATTATGTTTTGATGTTATTTAAAAGATAGTTGTTTTGTAACCATCCCATGGAGAAGGTGAAAAGACTATTTATATGCATTTGAAACTCATAACAAAGGATCGATAGTTTTTGGTTCGAATTCCCCCTTTTCCTTTGACAATTGTGTGAGACTCGAATTTGGATTAAGGTTGTTGTTCAGTTAGATTTAGTTTTCATGTTCTTTTAATGGATAAATGATTAAAATGGAATTGATAGAATGGATTATTGATGCCCAAAATTTGTTTTAAAATCTGTTATTCAAGAAGTGTTCTTTGAGACACCGTTTGTTATTTTTCATTTCTTTCTTTCTGTTAACGATTTATTTCCTGTAATTTAAAATTCAACTTTTGGGTTTTCATCTTTGTGTGAGAATTAGTAGTTGATATTGTTTATATCTAAAAAAAATCAAAAATAAGGGTTCTTTAGTTTTTCGATTAGTGTTTCATGGTGATGGATATTCACTTATGCCTTTCCTTGCTTTCTGGTTAAATTAAAACCCCATTAATTTGTTAGAAGATTGAGACAAATTCATTGTACATCTGTGAAAACGGAGTTGTACCTTTCAATTTAGAGATCAAATTGTTGACAATTTGTTCAAATGTTGTGAATAGAGAGGCTTTTTTGAGGGTTTGAGTCAATATTATCAAAAGGGCAATCCATTGACCAACATCTGTGACAGTTTTTCAGGAATTTTTGCAAATGTTTTTTGTTTTTTTCTCAGAATGATTTTTCGATGGTTTTGAAATTTTTGAAGGTCTTTTCCAATTTTTAGATTTTATTTTTAGGACATTGTCTCTTTTTTTTTGGTATTTTTTTAGTGCTTGATGACCATGACATTAGGGTGCCCCTAGTTAGAACAGAATGGGAAATTTATTGCAGAATGGACATGGTGGACTGACTTTGTGCTGAATATGGGGCCATGGGACACAAACAATTGACAAATTTTAAGCCATGGTGGATTTTATTACGAAATAGGAGGTGAAATGATGAGTGATATCAGGTTGGATTTATGATAGATGGTAGAGAAATTATCTCTACACATGGTTCCAGATTTCCCAGTTTTCACCATGGTACTTGCCCAATGCATCATCAAAGTGGTTTTCACCATAGGATGAATTTATTTCTCTTGTATTTCTATTTTTGTGTCACCGAAGATGCCTGTTTGCCAGGTTTTCGTCAATGTAACAATTTTTTGGTTTTTTATTTTTATTTTTAAAATTTTATTCATTTATTTGGTTTTTTGAAATGTGTCTACTCTGATAGCTATGAATATTACTTTCACAGATGCAAGTTGTTGATGGGGTTTGGTAGAGGATGACCCTCTGATGTGGATATCTGATATGCTCCAGACCCATAGACTGTTATGATGATGTAGGGGCCCAACCAATTTGGTTTAAACTTTTGTGGTTTTTCTCTTTCCATTTGATTTTTCTAATTTTCCATTACTACCAGGTCACCAACTTCAAAAGATCTTGGAATGATGTTTTTTTTGTAGTTTTGCTTGAGACATTCTTGATATGCTTGCAAATGTGTCAATGCCTTTTGTCTCTTTTCATCGAGCAACTCTAGCTCCTATAGTCAAGATACTATGTAATATTCATTTGAAATGATGTGTTGAAGTGGTACGTGCATTGATGGGAGATCAACCTCTATTGCCAAGATAGCTTTGGTATTGTATACTAGGGATTATGAAGTGGCTCCTGTGGGAGTGCAAAAACTAGTGCAGTATGCCCATAAGGCAGTGTTGAGTTGAAGGTTCCAATCCTAACCAGCTTCATTGATAATCTTTTTCATTCCAACACCTTCCATTCCTCCTATTTATGCTTCAATTCCACCTCCTATTTCATACAAACGTCCAACATCCTCAATCTCTCAACCTAGTAAGGTTCCTTCCCTTTCCCTTGCTAATGAAGAAAAAGAAAAGAACCAATGTTGATTGATCTCAAACCTTCCCAAATCTCATGCAAAACCAAACAAAACAATTGTGCTCATGATCTTCACCGTAGATGTCATCCTAAGGCCTAAAAGCTTTCTTCCCAAACTATTTCCTCCCCTAAGACACCTCATGATGCTTTGATCACATTTGACCAAACCAAGACTAGCCCAAGGGAGGAAGTAAATCTTAAGAAAATTAAATTGTCTAGACATGATAATTGTTCTTTTCATATTAAAGATCCTATTGTGATTAATTTAAATGATGATGATACTCTTGACCGTTATAACAATGTTAATGATGGAAATGATATTGATCCTAACAATTTTGTGATATGTATGAGGTTATTTAAATCAATCATAAATTATATTCAACATTTTTCAAAGCAGAAACACTCAATCCTTGTGAAAAAATGTGACTCATCATTAGATCATGGTTCTTGTTTGGAACTTGTAGTAACTCCATCTACCATGCTTGATTTTGCTTCTCTTGCATGTTTTCCACCTTCCCTAAGTAATGTTCAACAAGATGTGTTGGCAGATGATATGCTTGAATAACTTTTCTTGTGCGGTGGATTCTATTTTATGTGTTTGCTTTCTTGTAATGTGATTTCCCCTATGATGTGTTTCTTGTTATATGTTTTTCCTTTTATATCTCTTTAGATGACCCTTGTTACTTCTTTAGTACAAGGTGATAAAAGGATTGAACCCATTGTGACATTCTTTGATTTGCATCTCAATTATTCTATATCTTTTACTATGTTATGTGATTTTTATTTGTACATCTTATGTGCTCTTCTTCTAATATTGTGCTTGTAGTTCTAATACCTTTGGTAGATAATGTCAATTCATTGCAGTTATATTTTGATATGCATGAGTTATCACATACACATAATGACCCTAGAGTTATTAAATCCCTTATGTTCTCTCTTTTTGTCATGTGCTTTATTTTACTTGGTTTGTCCTTTCTTGGGGGAATATCATAGTGGAAACATTTTTTGAATGCATGAGTACTACCTTAAAGCCATTACTCCTAATAAGAGATACACAATCACTTAAACATGGTGGTATACCTTGCACTCATTGTTACACAAATTTGCATATGTTACAAATCAAAATTTCAAATCTTCTCTTGGTGGATTTCCTTGGAACAATGCTTTCCTTGGTTATCTTTTGCACTATTTGGTTTTAGCAAGCTTTCCTAGCATAAAATGCTTTTCTTGGTTATCCTTCAAGGTGAATTGACTAGCATAACACAACTTGCTAGACCATTCAATTCTCCTTTGCAATGCTCTCTTTTTCTTTACATGACCCATACTAAGTTAAACCTTAATAGGCTAGTATGGTCATATCTTCTTTCTTTTACATGTGTTGCTTCTTTTATCTTAGTTTTGAATTTGATGAGGAGCTAAGTCACTTGGGGGATTGGTGTTTCTTTGTCTCTTTACCTTGATAAATTTTTTCCAATACTTTGCTCTACTTTACCAAGAGTATGAAGTAATTTAATACTCTCACTAAAGTGGGGGATAAATGTAGCATTATAAATGATATCCCTATACAATCTCTCGCTCAGTTAGGCCCTATTTTAGTGTCTTTAATATTTTAATTTTTTATGCTTGATCCAACCTTGATTTCACTTACCCTTTCTCAATTTTGCCTATTTTTTGCATCTTCTACTTGATTATGACCCCTAGTCCCAATTTAGGACCACATAGGAGGGAATAAGGTGACCTGGTTGGCCCATTCCCCAATGTTTGACCCCAAATTGAAATCATGCAATGGATAATTCATTTTAGTGAGGATTCCAAACTCGTGTCATCTTTCTTCAAGTTTTGCATCCCAAAATGTGGTGAGAGGTATATAAGCAAGGTATCCTCCCTCATTTTGATATAAACATACAAACACAATCAATAGAGAGGTCCACACACATCAATTGGAGCTCTCCTCTATAATTTCACATTTTAGGTCCTCAAGAAAGATATCAAGTATTCCAAGCATTGAAGACTAGGGCTTAATTTGTAGATTCAAGCATTTGTGAAGGCATCCATGATCTCCTTGTCATTCCAATCAACAACAAAGACAATTTCAAGCATATTCATAAGAATTTTGACATCAAGACGGTTTATGAAGGTATAAGCATTTCATTTTCAGATCTAGCCTCCATTTTATTTTATCACGCTTTCCTTTCAAGCACATTTCATTTCCATTTCAAGGTTAATTCCTAAAATGAGGTTTGACTTATGTAAGCCCCTTTCTAAACAATATTTTCTCTCTTTTCTCTGTGTAGGAGCATGTGGCATCTACATAGCGAGATATATGAATATATCGGGAAATTGTCTACAATCCACAATAATTTTTTTTGGAAAGTGTATGGAATAGGGCGAGCAAGTCACCCAAGTCCTGGGAATAGGGTAACTGGGTCGCTCCAATCCTTCCATCCAACTTGAAATTCAAACTGTAGGTAAGTTATAGTATGCCATTTTTTTTCTACTTTCGAAATTGGTTGTCTATTTCAAGTCGTCTTGTGCATGCGGAAAACTACTTTTGCTTCCTTTCTAGTCCTAGATCTAGCATCACATTACATAACCATATTCCTCCACATTGTACTATAATTTTCGATAAAGGATCATTTTATTCACCTATTGCTTCATTTCTCTTGAGGCCTAGAGGATTATCTTCCTTCCAATGTAATAAAAAGAAATAGGTGTATGATAGATTTTTTGTTTGTATGCATGAGCTTGTGATTCCTATTATGCACCCTCCTTTCTTATTTTACATCACCGTTGGGGGAATATGTTTCCATAAATCCTTGATAATAATATGGTTAAAAGGGCATAAGCTCCAATAATCTATGAAATGCAACATAAAAAAGGAAAGACCCAATCCACCAGAATTAAAGGTCTAATTAAAGACCACACCTCTTGGGAAAAGGGGTAATGGAAAAAATTTGACTATGCTTTAACTATCTTGATAGCAAAGATGACACTTATTTACAAATTGGAAGCCTCTTTATTCAAATTCTCAATATAGTCAGGATATTATTGTGAGCATTAACCCACCAAAATAGTTAATTTAAGGAATAAGTTTGGGAATCCATAAAATTCTCCAATCTAGGCTCTATTGTTTTAGAAAAGGGAGTTCAAGAAGAGAGTACACCGAACTAACAAATAGGTCTCCCGATGGGTTTACCTCCCAAACCTACTCATCTTGTCTATCCTTATAAAAATGAGAGAAATCTCCCAAATTTTTAGTAATCTCTGGAATATCTTTTTTCCAAGTAGCAGTCAATCCATTAACAAACCATCTTTGATGGAGAAGTTATGTTTCAGGTCTTTCCAATCAGGTATTTCTTCTTCCCATCTAATATATTTCTGAACTATCACCCTCAGATCTCTAGTTAAAATTTCTCAGAGGCCATTAATAGAAACTACATAATTAAGAGGGAGACCTCCAATCCATACATCATCCTAGAAAAGAGTGTCTTTTCCATTTCCAACTCTTTTGATTAGTCCCAACTTAAGAATATTTCTATTTTTTAGAATATTATTCCAAATTATAGACCCATAAAGGAGAAGGCATGGAGAAAACTACTTTTGTGAATTATTAAATTGTAATACATATACTTATTTCAATTTATGAATTGAATGGACTTACAATAATTTCATGTTTTAAATTTATTACTATTTTTAGTTAGTTAAGCACACGCTTATAGACAATTTGATACATACATGAGATTGACTTGATTTCATTTCGACCCCATTAAAGGGCCCTTTTATTCACAAAAATATATTACTACTCCCAGGTCTAGTCTTACATTTGAAAACTAATGAGGGAGGATGATTATAACATGGTGGCTATTTGAGAACTAGTCTATGCGTCCCTAATTATGTGTAGTCCAAACTTTCTTGTTTATATTTTAAACAATAATTATTTATTAGAAAAATATCAAATACAATTTAATTACCAAGCTCCCTTGAGACCAATCTCATATACTATTTACTTTCTATTTGGGTGCTAACTAGATACAAGTTGCAGCTGATATATGACACACTATTGTTTGCCTATACTTGTTACCTCCTTATCTCTTCATTTCTTGTTACCTCCTTATCTCTTCATTTCTTGTTACCTCCTTATACCTCCCTCTCCAATGGGTGACCCCTTATCACTCCATTGTCCTCAACTCGTGCATGCAATCTTTATATCTTCACAAACCATATTATTTCGTTTGATCGAACCTTCCACGTTTGTTGTTCTTTGACACTCGTGCAAGTATTATGACCACCATCAACAATCGTTGTCCAAGAATCTCTTTCCTTCGTGCACACTGGGGGTTGGCAATCGAGTGATTCGAACACATGACATATGTCAACACAAGCTTGCAACTTAACTGTTGCACTATGGGTTGAACCCGTATCTATGCGTATACTACTCATGGACAAAAATAACTTATCAATATATATTTAGTACGAAAAAAATATTTTTTAATTTACACAAGTACAAGTGTATTTTGGATGGTGAAAAAAAATGGCCCATAAACTAGAATGGATAGAAGATTGAAAAAAATGAAAATCAAGTATGTGCTTTGGTCACTTCAAAATTTAGACCAAAATTTAAGAAGATTTTCTATTTCATAATTTTATTAAATATTGTTGTTCTCTTCAAAATTATTTGTTTTTCGCTTGATAACATAACATGGAGTTTTTCAAATATAGATATAATTCAAAGATAGGTAATGAAAGCGAAATAATGTTAATAAGATTACAAAATTGTCTTCTAAAATAAAGATATGGACATTTAGTATGCAATTTGGTGGCATGTGCTTTTCATTAGCACCAACCAATTTTTTTGATGGGCAAACTATGGGATTAGGACCCACTCCCAATACAAAACAAATTAAATAATAAAGAATGATTCAGACCCAAGAATGGGACATAAAGAAGTATAGCTCACAAAAATTCCTCAAGAAAGTAAATGAAAATATAGGAATAAAGTTACTGTAGTCTCGAATATAGACCATACACCGGTAAGTAAATCCAACCTTTTTTGCTAACCCCTTCCTCCAGCTTCAAGTGAGGAAGACATCCATAGTCCATTGAGTTCCATCGTCAACCACATCATGACCTTCAATATGAAGCTTCTCTGCTTTAGATTTATGTCCTTTGTTCTTCTTTTTAATTGGTATCATTGGTTTAGAAATTACACTGACAGTCTGGGAGATGGAGTAATTCTTGAAAAGGACAACCAAGTCATCTATAAAATCAACAAATTCCTCATCAAAAGCCTCCATAAAAGGGTATGATCCCTCATAGTCAAAATAACCATCAGGATCCTCACCAACGTAATCGAGACCAAAGAAATCATCCTTGGGCTGAGAGGGGACATGCACTAAAGTAGTGGAGATGTTACTCATGGTTTGAGTAGAGGGAGACAATGAAGGAGAAGAAACAACTGCTTGAACCATAAGAACAAGACTATATAATGAATTAGGGGTCCAAGAAGTTACCCTAGTTTTATCAAATAAAATCTTCATTTGGGGTGCCAAATTTCCAAACCTAATTTTTTAGATTGAATTTCCTTGAAGCAGTTTGTCTAGAAGGAGGACACCCAAAAATATTATGACCTATCATGTCAGGGCTAAAGCATTTGAAAGGAACGCCTTCATAGTTTGAAAATTGGATCTAAGAGTCATGGGAAGAGTGAAAGGTAGCAGAATGATGCACTAGTTTTGAAATATCAATGATGTCACACACCCTTGTGTATATGTAATGAGATACCCCAGAATCAACATCGAACTTCATAAAATAACTAATCTGATTAATCATATTGTAACTAAGGAGCCTAATATCACACATGATTGGAGAAAGATTATACAATTCGATCCATATACGGACACAAGTAATTTTAGTAGAAGAAGAATAAAAAAAAGGAAACCAAGAAGAAGTGACAAGATCCAAGTTGTCGAGAAACCAAAGGCCATTTTTCTTCACATAATTGCAATCTTCTACCATGGTGAATCTCAAGAGAAAAAACCCAAAATCCAAGATGTCAATCTCTAGGATGGTCATGTTGATCCACAAAGACTTCATCCATTCAGAAAATTGAACAACTAGAGGTTGTTTGTTCATGCATCTAAGGAGGAGGAACTTATTTCCCACCTAAGTAGAAACTTCATCAATGAGTGGGTCCAAAATATGGAAATCAACAGGGGAATCTTCCACCAAAATTTCTTGAGTCACCAAAATGAAAGTATGTGAGCCCTTCGAAGCAAGAGCAGTTACTTAAGTAGGAAGAGAACTAGAACCCACCTTAGGTAGAATAAGATGCAAATTAGGGTTGGGCACAACGATCTGAGACTTGTAGAAATCGCTGCACTCATGGTAGGGGTTGCACCAATTTTTTATAGCCCACAACAGAGAAGGGAGCCATAGAGGAAGAGTTGACAGAGGATCCATAGAAGGAGAGAGCTAGGGATTGATTCCCATCGAAGACCTAAAAGGGACAAAACCCTACCCAGGCACTACAGAAAAAGTGAGAGAGGAAGAACCTAGCAAATTCGTTGAGGCAGGAGTGAGGCATCCATTAGGGGCCTTCGTTAAGCCCAAGCACTCCATTACCAGCATTGTCACCATAATTTGCATCGTTCGAGCACCCTACTCCATTTTTATGAATATTGTCTATCTGCCTTGCAACCACCAAAACATCGTACCAAAGTTCACACATTGCATAGAGCCTTTTAAATTCGTTAGTGCCAACAATTGCTCTCTTGTAAAAGCTCCATTTAACTAGAAACTGAAGGATATTTAAACAAGAGAACATTTATTTAATTGATATATATTTTTAAAATGTTTGATGATCAATATTTTAGGTCAAATATGATACAATGAAGATTGTATTTAATTTGATTTAAATCAGTTTGTATGATTAAGTTTGAAATGATCGATGAACCTATTAGACTAATCATACAAACTTATTTTTTCTTCTATAATAATAATTCATAAGCCAATTGAACTATTCATACAAATTTGGTTTTCCCTCTATAATAGAGCCTACTAAACTAATCATACAAACTCATTTCAATTTTCTATGATAGTGAAGGATTTTGATGAACATTGTGCATTTTAATTTTTACTTGCAAATGTTCGTATGTTCGTATTTTATAGTATTTTGGATTTTAAAGAAACCAAGCATAGAAGAAAAATCTGTAAACAAAAAAGGTTTGTGTTATTGACTCAACTATAAGACTTTAAGATAGAAGATAATTAATTATGAAATCTGGAAAATATCAGGAAAGTAGACCATTACCAATCACCTTTTCTAATCATACATGAATCTCATAACTACAATTTCTTATAAATGGCTTCGTAGCGAAGTATCAGTATAATATTGGTACTTCCACAAATGTTAGAAGTAAATACTACGTGAGAAAAGAAGAAGAGCAAGATCCCACACACAAGTCGAATGCTAAACTGATATATCTACTGTTATTGACTGCGTGAAATCTGTGCATTCAGTAGCAGAAATAGCTTGTAATACTGCCCATCTATACTGAAACAAACAATGAGTGCAAACAAGTACCATAGTCTGTTCACGACAGGACTAAGGATGGTGTTACTGAATTTTTATTGGAGAAATCTGAATTTTGCGGCTGCAACAAGTATGCAGCTGTTTTCAGTTGTCCAATTTAATGATACATTATAGCTGTTTTGCTCTTCGAATTTGAAATCCCTTATCTTGGTAATCTGGCAATGAGATGTGTTAATGATCCCACATGCTAGAGCGGAAGAAAAGAAGGGAGAAGAGGGAGTACAAAGAGGAAGAGAGGAGGATTGATTAAGCATACTTACCTGGGCGGGGTCAATCGGTGATCAAGAAGGCCGATGGCCTAGGGAGAGCACCTTCATTGCACTTTGGAAGGGGGCTCTGCCTAGCATCTCCCATTGTGGAGAGTGCATGTCATAATTTGTGACAGAGGGGGCTCGCGTTCGCGCGGCCCCCACACAACGCTAATACTGAAGTGATAAGCTCTCTTTACTACTATTCGTTGTTGATCAAGAACTTTAAATGGGTATCTTATAATCTATCATTTGACCAACTAGCTGTAAAGGTAGAGATCAAGATTAAGATGATTTGATACCATTTACCAGCAACAACTGTTATGATTACACTTATCTGCAAAGGTAAAGAAGATGGAAAGATTCTTTGTGCTGATAAATGCTCCTGAATGACATTCCACATCTTCTTGTTTCTGTCTTGAAGGATGACACTCACTAGTACTCCTTAGATCTTAACATGACAATCACGAAAGAAAAGGACCTGAATTCTAACCAAAATAGTATAGTGAGTGTGTTTTAGCTTCATAATTGTCGAGGGAATTAAATGTTTTGGATTATGGAAAAAACAGGTTTTCAAGGGGCTCTAAATCCTGAACAAAATCTTAGGTTTTGAAGGGCTCTAAATTCTGAACAGAACTAAAATTTTAGAAAAGACCCTCGAAAAAACACAACGGACTAAAGGGAATGAAATGTTAAAGATGATGAATATCTTTTTTCCAAGTAGCAGTCAATCCATTAACAAACCATCCTTAATGGAGAAGTTATTGTTTCAGGTCTTTCCAATCAGGTATTTCTTCTTCCCATCTAATATATTTCTGAACTATCACCCTCGGATCTGTAGTTAAAATTTCTCAAGGCCATTAATAGAAACTACATAATTAAGAGGGAGACCTCCCACCCATACATCATCCTAGAAAAGAGTGTCTTTTCCATTTCCAACCTTTTTGATTAGTCACAACTTAAGAATATTTCTATTTTTTAGAATATTATTCCAAATTATAGACCCATAAAGAAGATTTAAGGCATGGAGAAAACTACTTCTGTGAATTATTAAATTGTGATACATATACTTATTTCAATTTATGAATTGAATGGACTTATAATAATTCCACGTTTTAAATTTATTACTATTTTTAGTTGGTTAAGCACACGTTTATAGGCAATTTGATACATACACGAGATTGACTTGATTTCATTTCAACCCCATTAGAGGGCCCTTTTATTCACAAAAATATATTACTACTCCCAAGTCTAGTCTTATATTTGAAAACTAATGAGGGAGGATGGTTATAACATGGTGGCTATTTGAGAACTAATTTATGCTTCCCTAATTATGTGTAGTCCAAACTTTCTTGTTTACATTTTAAACAATAATTATTTGTTAGAAAAGTATCAAATATAATTTAATTACCAATCTCCCATGAGACCAATCTCATGATACTATTTACTTTCTATTTGGGTGCTAACTAGATACAAGTTGCAGTTGATATATGACACATTATTGTTTGCCTATACTTGTTACCTCCTTATACCTCCCTCTGCAATGGGTGACCCCTTATCACTCCATTGTCCTCAACATCCAACTTCATAAAAGAACTAATTTGATTAATCATATTGTTAAGGAGCCCAATATCACACATGATTGGAGAAAGATTATACAATTCGATCCATATACGGACAAGTAATTTTAGTAGAAGAAGAATAAAAAAAGGAAACTAAGAAGAAGTGACAAGACCCAACTTGTCGAGAAACCAGAGGCCATTCTTCTTCACATAATTGCAATCTTCTAGCATGGTGAATCTCAGGAGAAAAAACCCAAAATCCAAGATGTCAATCTCTAGGATGGTCATGTTGCTCCACAAAGACTTCATCCATTCAGAAAACTAATTAATTAGAGGTTGTTTGTTCATGCATCTAAGGAGGAGGAACTGATTTCCCACCTAAGTAGAAACTACATCAATGAGTGGGTCCAAAATATGGAAATCAACAGGGGCATCTTCCACCAAAATTTCTTGAGTCACCAAAATGAAAGTATGTGAACCCTTTGAAGCAAGAGTAGTTACTTAAACATGAAGAGAACTAGAAACCACCTTAGGTAGACTAAGATGTGAATTAGGGTTGGGCACAACGATCTGAGACTTGTAGAAATTACTGCACTCATGGTAGGGGTTGCACCAATTTTCTATAGCCCACAATAGAGAAGGGGGCCATAGAGGAAGAGTTGATTGAAGATCCATAGAAGGAGAGAGCTAGGGATTGATTCCAATCGAAGACCTAAAAGGGACAAAACCCTACCCATGCACTACAAAAAAAGTGAGAGAGGAAGAACTTGGAAAATTTGTTGAGGCAGGAGTGAGACATCCATTGGGGGCCTTCTTTAAGACCAAGCGCTCCACTACCACATTGTCACCATAATTTGCATTGTCCGAGCACCCTACTCCATTTTTATGAATACTGTCTGACTGCCTTGCAACTACCAAAACATTGTACCAAAGTTCACGCATTGCATAGAGCCTTTTAAATTCATTAGTGCCAACAATTGCTCTCTTGTAAAAGCTCCATTTAACTAGAAATTGAAGGATATTTAAATGAGAAAAGATTTATTTAATTAATATATTTTTTGAAATGTTTGATAATCAATATTTTAGGTCAAATATGATACAATGAAGATTGTATTTAATTTGATTTAAATCAATTTATTTGATTAAGTTTGAAATGATCGATGAGCCTATTAGACTAATCATACAAACTTATTCTTTCTTCTATGATAATGATTCACAAGCCAATTGAACTATTTATACAAATTTGGTTTTAGAGCCTACTAAACTAATCATACAAACTCATTTCAATCTTCTATGGTAGTGAAGGATTTTGATAAATATTGTGCATTTTAATTTTTACTTGCAAATGTTCGTATTTTATGGTATTTTGGATTTTAAAGAGACCAAGCATAGAAGAAAAATCTGCAAACAAAAAAGGTTTGTGGTATTGACTTAACTATAAGACTTTAAGATAGAAGATAACTAATTATGAAATCTGGAAAATATCAGGAAAGTAGACCATTATCAATCACCTTTTCTATTCATACATGAATCTCATAACTAAATTTCTTATAAATGGCTTGGTGACGAAGTATTAGTATAATATTGGTACTTCCACAAATGTTTGAAGTAAACACTACGTGAGAAAAGAAGAAGAGCAAGATCCCACACACAAGTCGAATGCTAAACTGATATATCTACTGTTAGTGACTGCGTGAAATCTGTGCATTTAGTAGCAGAAATAGCTTGTAATACTGCCCATCTATACTGAAACAAACAATGAGTGCAAACAAGTACCATAGTCTGTGCACGACAGGACTAAGGATGGTGTTACTGAATTTTTATTGGAGAAATCTGAATTTTGCGGCTGCAACAAGTATGCAGCTGTTTTCAGTTGTCCAATTTAATGATAGCTGTTTTGCTCTTTCGAATTTGAAATCCCTTATTTGGTATTCTGGCAATGAGATGTGTTAATGATCCCACATGCGAGAGAGGAAGAAAAGAAGGGAGAAGAGGGAGTACAAGGAGGAAGAGAGGAGAATTGATTAAGCATACTTACCTGGGCGGGGTCAATCGGTGATCAAGAAGGCCGATGGCCTAGGGAGAGCACATTCATTGCACTTTGGAAGGGGGCTCTGCCTAGCATCTCCCATTGTGGAGAGTGCACGTCATTATTTGTGACAGAGGGGGCTCGCGTTCGCGCGGCCCCCACACAAAACTAATCCTAAATTGATAAGCTCTCTTTACTACTATTCGTTTGTGAATGCTGATCCAGAACTTTAAATGGGTATCTTATAATCATCATTTGACCAACTAGCTGTAAAGGTAGAGATCAAGATTAAGATGATTTGATACAATTTACCAGCAGCAACTGTTATGATTACACTTATCTGCGAAGGTAAACAAGATGGAAAGCTTCTTTGTGCTGATAAATGCTCCTGAATGACATTCCACATCTTCTTGTTTCTGTCTTGAAGGATGACACTCATTGGTACTCCTTACTATTGATTTTCGATCAATCCCTTACCATGTGGATATGGTCTCTGACAAGCAATTCCAAGCTAATGCACTGTACGTTGCAGTTTTCCACTGAACTCTGTTAAAGATCTAACAGTCTTTATAAATGTGTCGTAGGGAGATTGCCGAATCTATTGGATAGATGTATAAAGAAGATGAAAAAACACATCAATTTATCTTATTCAATTTGTTGTGTATTGTGATGAACTCTTTGATCAGATCATTATATCATACATCCCAATATAATATGGTAGCTAATGATAATGCAAGGATATTACAATGGAGAATCGAAAATGGAAAATGCAAAACATCCTCAATCTAAAAGGAAAGCTTTACAAGCAAAATAAGACAATGCGTGTGTATTTGGGGAAGCATGATGCCTCCAATGTAATAAAATAATATAACAATGAAGACATAATGTGGTCGCATAAGGCTTAGGCAATAAACATGATTGGAGGACATGTCAACAATTTCAATTATATTTTTGGGAAAAAAAGGAGGAACAATATCAAACTGCAACACCAAATTGGAGGACGTGGAATTTTTCTTGCAATACAAGAACGACAAATCAGAAGAGAAGGTAAGGTCGTCATTCTGATCCCTCATAAACACTGTTCAACTTCTCTTCTTCTGTATTCCCATGTGTCTTGGAATTGACAGCTGAAACAAATGAAAAAGGACAGGAATCTCCCTTCGTAAAACTTACAAGAAGGAAAATCAATAGAAGATGTGTAGGAAAAAGGGGAAATTGGCAATGAAAGTCCTTCAGGGCCCAAATAACTAAAAAGACTACAATTCATGTGATCTTGTTTCTCTCTTCCTGAACTAAAACCGACCAAGGATCTACACTACTTCTCTTTTCATTTTCATCTTCTGAATTCCCCAACTTTTTTTCCATTCACAAAACCTTCTCTGCAGATATCTTATTACCGTTGGTATTAATGGATTTGGGCATTTTTCATGGATTTGGGCATTTGTTCTTCCTGGCCCTCTTGCTTTAAATCTTGGCAGCGGAACAATCCAGGCCAGGAATATCTAGAACCGATGTTTGAGGTGCCCTTGTTTTTATCAGGGGACTATAAATTCCGAACATTGCAGACGAATCTCCGCGACCATTGTCTGTTAGAGGATTACAAGACATGTATACAAAATGTGGAAGCCTAGACTAAAGACACAATTTTTTGACAGAATGCTTCACAGGAGTGATTTATTATGGAACACTCTAATTGCAGGATATCTTCAAAGTGGGTTTTTTTGATAAGCTTTATAAAATTTCAAGCAAATGCTGTTTGCAGGCTTAATCCAGATTCTTCAAGGTTTTCCAGCGTCCTTGATTTTGGGAGAAAACTTGTTGGGATATGAAGCCCAACGGTCACATGACCGTTCGGTTTCTCCTGTCTCTTTGTATTTGAAGAGCTCTCTATAAATGACTGTGGGCAGTCATGTATTGTATGGTTGGATAGTATCATTGTATTATTGGTCAGATTAATATAAGTGATTCCCTGCTTCAAGTGTGGACGTAGGCAATTTGCCGAACCACGATAAATCGTGTTCTTGTTTTGTCTTCCTTGTTTTATGTTTCATTTCATTTTTCCACTTGTTTATATATTTACAATTGGTATCAGAGCTATGGTGAAGTATTGAGCAGAGATGGTGCCAAGGCGTCATGTCCATTGGTGGGATGGATGGACAAAAGAGAAGAACGATGTTGTAGTTGATTTAGTCATCGAAGAATTTCGTAGCCATTTAGATTTGGGAGAGAATAATCTTGTGCAACTGAAGGCTGAAATGAAACGCCATGTACATTGGTGGGATGGCTGGAAAGATGAGGATAATCTGGCTACTTGTGTTGAATGGGATCATTGGAGAGGTGACAAGCAAAGGGAGAGGCCTGAAAGAGGCAAGTCTGAAAAGAAGAAAATTGTTTCATCACAGTCTCCTCATTTTGGAAGGTGTTTTAACTGTGGAAATACTGGTCATTGGGCTAGAGACTGTAAAGTTGGGGATTTGAAAAATACATGCTATAAATGTAAAGAGCGGGGTCATATTGAGAGGAACTGTCCTAATCATTTAAAATTGTACAGTCACACAAATGAGACTGAAGTTGAATCTATTATGGACCTCGAAGAAATAAAAATAGCAGAGGGGTCTGAATTTGAACATCAGATTGAAGAAATGGAAATTGATGACATTCCTGTGGTGAATGTCGAGCACTTAGATGCCTCGACTGGGATTGGAATTAATTGTCCATATGCGGAGTTTGGAATTCCACTTGTTTCCCTGTCATCTAGGACAGCTGAAGCGGTTTGTCTTACAACTGGGTTAAAGAGGAAATTCTCTATTCTGTTCAATGAAAAGTGGAATAGTTTGTTGAGGAATAAGAAGAGGAGGTTTGCGAGCTTTGTGCCTGTGTTGAATACCATGCTCGAGAAGACGCGTGTTGCAGGGTTCAGTGGAATTTCATCAAATAATGAAGGGACCATCTGTCCTGGTGTAGTCGAGGTTATAGACGCCGAGGAGAAGAGCGTTGTAAAATAGCTGGAGTATGACAAGAAGGTGTTGCCTTTCATCAATCACCTTTCTTATGTCTCAGCCCTCGTCAAGGACAGCCTGGTGCTGGATGATGTGGCCATCACTCACCTTTCCTATGGAGCGGAGTTCTCCAAGGTGGTGCAGCAGGAGGCAAAGCGATCCAAGATTGTGGTGGCGAACGCCGAGCAGAATATGTTTACAATAATAGACTCAGACTCAGACTCAGACTCTCAACAATATGTTTCTACTTCTATTCGAAAGTCAAAATTGACCTCTAACACAAATGTTTTAACCCACGGCTCTTGGCTTATGAGCAGTCCCCATGATTTGGCAGTCTCTACATAGGATTCGGTGCTTAATAAGTCTGCACAGTCACCATTCCTTTCAAATTTGCCAGTGCAACCTGTTTTGGAGATCACTGGGAACAATCAGCAGATTAGTTCACTCATTTCATCTCCTGATGAAATTATCCGCAATATAGAATACGGTGTGGAGGCGCCCATGGAAGTACTGAAGATTAATGTGGCTTCGGGTGTTTTGGATTTTGTTGGTACTTTACCAATTCAGCAGCAAGTGACTGGGAGTGAAGTTTTTGTCTTGGAGTCGCTCAAAATCAACGACCCCAGCCATGTGGATACTGGTGAAGTTGCTCGTGACTGCAATGGCCATGTAGGACTAGGTGTCAAATGTAACAAGGAGGTTGCTACGACCATTCTTGGGGTTTTGATATTGGCCAAAATGTCTATTATTCCAGTTAGGATGGGTTATTGGGGTAATAAGACTCGAAAGTCGCACACTATGGCAGTGGACAGAAACCAGAGGCTTTTGGCAGAGGAAGCGGAAGAGCTGGGCAGCAGGAGGTCGATGGGATCGTTGAAGGCCAGCATCGATGTGCATAGAATGATGAGGGGGACTCAAAACGTCTTGCATATAATATATTCGATGAGGGGGAGTCAAAACGATTATATTGACGTGATGCACGGTGATGTGGAATCTGTCCACACAAGCACTCTTTCTACAGCCCATGGTGTTTGCACTCCAGACAGCCAACACACCACATAATTTCTCACTGCCATGCGATTTCTAGGAGGAAGTCACCACAAGGTAGTCATAGAGGATTTAATTCCTCCAACAGTCACCTCTTCTAATCTGCCATGGGATGTAGAGGCAATGCCTCTTGGTGGTTGTTTTCCCTCAGCATGTCTTCCTCAGGTAGAATGTTATGACAACAATCTGAGTAAGAAAAATGATGCCTTAAATAAGCAGTTCCAAGAGGATGAGAGAAATTGGGATGAAGACACCTCCGTGGAAGATCAATATGCCGTGGTCAAAGCATATGATTTTGTAGACGAAACTGTTATGCATCCCGAGCCGGGCGGTTATTGTCAAAGTTTTGCCGACAGCCATTATGGCCAGTTTATTAGTAGGCGTGATGATTTGTCTGTTCACTTATCATCATTTCATGTTGAAGGCTTTTGCAGCTTGGACGAGGCCGAATTGATGGAATGCCTCCCTGACTATTTTAATTATGACACCATTTTGGGCAAATCCTGTGAGTTACCCGCAGGGTATGTGCAGATTCTGGTGGGTGTTATAATGCCCCTGTTGCTTGATGGAGCAGACTACATAGTTCCAATGGCCACTATGGAGCGTTTCTTGGGGTCCAGTACCAGCAGAGGGATCCTTGGCATGTCGTTGCTAACAGTTGAGGAAGGGACATTGTCTGTTGTAACTCCTTGGGCGGAAACGTTAATGTTTTGGCCTAGGCAATTTTATGTTTGGGCTTTAGAAGCAGCTAATATTACAGAGAGGGGGAAAATAGGTGACTATATTGTGTACATGTTCAAATATCCTCATGTGGATGTAGATGAAGTAAGAATGTTTTGTGCACCTACAAGAGAAGATGTTTTTAACTCTGAATTCTCTTGGAGAAGGCTCATTCGGAGTGTGCTCGAGCAAAGTCTAGTGAAGCTGAGATCTTCACAAGATCTCGCTATTCTCTGAGATTCAGAATAAGAAGCAAGGGATACACTATGCATGACTGTGCCGGTTGGACTTCACGGGGGAGATTGTTGGGATATGAAGCCCGACGGTCACATGACCGTTCGGTTTCTCCCATCTCTTCATATTTGAAGAGCTCTCTATAAATGACTGTGGGCAGTCATGTATTGTATGGTTGGATAGTATCATTGTATTATTGGTCATATTAATATAAGTGATTCCCTGCTTCAAGTATGGACGTAGGCAATTTGTCGAACCACGATAAATCGTGTTCTTGTTTTGTCTTCCTCGTTTTATGTTTCATTTCATTTCTCCACTTGTTTATATATTTACAAAACTAAGCAGTTTTGTAGATATTGTGGTTGCAATGGCCCTAGTAGACGTGTATGCAAAATGTGGAAGAATAGGTACGACATGTGAACTGCTTGACAGAATGCCTCGTAAAACTATGTTCTCATGATATTCACAAAATGGAATCGGCGAGAAGACATTTGAAACTTTAAGGGCCCGTTTGGCACTTGGAATTAACCTTGAATAGGCAGCCAATAATGCATGAATTAAATAATTCTTTGTTTGGTGCATTTTTTGAATTCTGGAATTAAAAAACTAATCCCCATTTTGGGGCTTATGCTTGCATTAGTTAA
>MU224737.1:9505431-9526067 GCA_018584345.1 Thuja plicata
TATATACACACACGTGTGTGTATATACACACGTGTGTATACACACACGTGTGTGTATATACACATGTGTGTGTATACACACGTGTATATACATGTATGTATATACACACATGTATATACACGTGTGTGTATATACACGTGTGTGTGTGTATGTGTATGTGTATATATGTACACAAGTTAAAAATACATATTCAAATTAATTAAAAAAATAAAAAAATAATCCTTATTCCAATTTTACAATATGGGATCCTAACAGAGAATAGCTTATTCCAGCTTTCATTTTTAGAATTAATTAATTCGAGAATAGGCCCTTATTCTGGAATAGGCCTATTCTGAATAAGTTAATGCCATGCACCAAATGGGCCCTAAAGCAAATACAATTGGCAGGCGTAAAGCTCGATTCTACAACCTTCGCCAGTAACCTTGCAGGCAGTGTGAGATGGGAGCTTTGGAACAGGGTACGGACATCCATCAAAGCATAGAAGATAGAGTATTTTTTTCAGATGAGGCCGCAACCGAACTGTTCGACAATGTGTCTCAAAGAAATTCGGTCTCATGGAATGCAGTGATTGCAGGATTTCAATAAAACGGATTTGTTGACACATTTAGAAACTTCCAGAGTAAATGGAATCGGTAGTTGCAAAGCAAGCATTCTCTCTGCCTGTGCCAAAATGGAGGCTTGCGAACATGGTATAGAT
Organism: Thuja plicata; assembly: GCA_018584345.1. Taxonomy (NCBI): domain Eukaryota; kingdom Viridiplantae; phylum Streptophyta; class Pinopsida; order Cupressales; family Cupressaceae; genus Thuja; species Thuja plicata. The sequence goes on from MU224737.1 coordinate 9,506,129, forward strand.
ATCCATCAAGGCATAATGGAAGGAGGATTATTGTAAAAAATTCAACAAAAAAGAAATATGGTCTCATGGAAGGAGATGTTTACAAAATATGTACGAAATGAATTTTGGAAAGATGCTCTCAAAATGTTTGATTTTACGTTATAAGCTTTTCTTGTGTTACAGATGCAGCCATTCATGTTTAGTAGATGAGGATTCTGCATTTTTCAATCACGAGTAACCATTATTTTGATCTAAAATTGATCATTGTGTGCATGGTTGAGCTTCTTGACTATGCTAAATATTTTGGGTTGAGCTTCTTGACTATGCTAAATATTTTGGGGACATTCTCAACTTAATCATTAAGATGCCAATGGAAATTGTGGTAGTTATTAAAATTGTAGTAGTTGGGTGGGTGTGTCCTCTTTATGCCTATAGACCATTTAATATAGTAGTTGGGTGGATGTGTCTTCTTTATGCCTATAGACCACATATGGATATAGGCTGACTTTTTATTTAGATGTTAATAATGTTGCGACTTATCTTCTTTCAAATATCTCTATATTGATGTGGGAAGACGGTGTAAGATTCAATTAGTAAGGAGATTGATAAATGATAAAGGAACTAAAAAGATATTTGAATGTATTTGGATTGGAGGCTATAATTTGTGTGTTCTTTTTGTGTATGGGGATAGATCGTATCTATCGACATAATAGATCTATGCAAATATTGAGAGATTTGATTGGAAGACGAAGGCAATATGGTATTCCCTAGACTCACGATATTTACTTAGTGATAATGTGGAAAAAAGGGAAAATCATTATTTCTTTGGCGTCACAATGAAAAGTTGGCAATTGCTTTTGGTTTGTTATGTCACGCCCCGCCAGGGAACCTAGGAGGACAAGCCAACTAACTACTAAAAGATGTGAATATTTTTTGCAATGAAATATTACAAACTAATCTAAGTCCTCACAAGTTCCCTAATGCCACTATTCAAACAACATTATCTAAACCATTCATTTATCCATTAAGATATCCTTAATGTACATCACGGGTTATCCATTAAGGCATTTATTGATTTATCTAAGCTTACTAATTCATTCCTTTACTTTTAACATTAAGTTCAAGGATAATCCTATCATCAATCCTAACATATTTACATGCATCTATATGAGTTATCCTTTATTTAAACTTATGCCATTATTTATACTTTTCATTTTAGCATTCAGGTGAGAGATTAACATTCATTAGATATGCAATACCCTATGTACTTTATTATTCCACACAGTTGAGGCACATAGTAAACATAATCCAATCTTGAATTCTATAGCTATCGTATTTCACCGATTCATCATTTCATAATAATTTTCTATGAACCTTAAGAGACAATGCATTCATTCATAAATACATCTAAGCTCATTTGTTGGATAACATAAAGTAATAGAAGATTCATGAATAAATACCCTAAGCAATTATCCTTTCATATTGACAACATACAATCTTTTCCCCTTCCTTTCACCTAGATCTACATATTCCTTTATACATTGCTTTGAATTACATCTATATACATCATTTCATCATATACAATTATTTCTTTATGAGAGCTTACAATTACAAGAATGGACATACATAAGTACATCTTTACATATACAATATGAATTCTTCAAAACTGAAAATCTGCACACTTGGTGACCTAATCTGCGCACTTGGTTTCTATTCTATGCACTTGGTATAACAATTTGTGCACTTGGTAAGATAAGTTGTACACTTGGTCATGGGAGTTGAGCACTTGGGCCCCAGAGTTGCGCAGTTGGTCAAAAACAATGTTTTTTATGAAAGTAAGACACATTAAGTATGCGGCTAAAACTAAGCAAAATCTAGACACTGGGAGTGAAATATGATGAAGACCCATTTGAAATCTCCTTGATTACCTTCCAAAAAAATCATTAGAAAATCCCCAAACATCATCTCAATGTGGGAAATTATTCAGGACCAGACATAGGTCAAAGGAGAAATGAAGAGATGAATTAATAACAACGTATGCAAACACTTATAATCTCCATTCCTAAAGGCTCCTAATGGATCCTAAAATAAGTAAGAGGCATCCAAAGACTTGAAATAACATAATACAAGAGGTTTGGAAACAAATTATCGAACAAGCAAGAGCATCATTAGATCATGGTTTTTGTTTGGAACTTGTAGTAGCTCCATCTACCATGCTTGACGTTTCTCCTCTTGCGTGTTATCTACCTTCCCTAAGTAATGTTCAACAAGATGGGTTGGCAGATGATATGCTTTAATAGATCCTCTTGTGCAGTGTATTCTATTTTATGTGTTTTCTTTCTTGTAATGTGATTTCCCCTATGACGTGTTGGTTGTTATATGTTTTTTCTTTTATCTCTATTTAGATGACCCTTGTTACTTTGTTAGAGCAAGGTGATAAAGAGACCAAACCTGTCATGACATTATTCGATTTGAATCTCTATATATTGTATCTATGTTATGTGCTTTTTATTCGTACATCTTATGTGCTCTTCTTCCAACATTGTGCTCGTAGTTATAATACCTTTGGAAGATAATGTCAATTTATTGCAATTATATTTTGATATACATGAGTTATCACATACACATAATGACCCTAGAGTTATTAAATCCCTTATGTTCTCTTTTTTTCATGTGCTTTATTTTCCTTTGTTTGTCCTTGCTTAGCGGCATATCATAGTGGAAACATTTTTTGGATGCATGGATACTACCTTAAATCCATTACTCCTAATAAGGGATACACAATCACTTAAACATGGTGGTACACACTTCACTCATTATTACACAAATTTGCACACACTACAAATCAAATTTTCAAAGATTATCTTGGTGGATTTCCTTGGATACAATGCTTTCCTTGGTTATATTTTGCACTATTTGGTTTTAGCAAGGTTTCCTAGCATACAATGCTTTGCTTGGTTATCCTTCAAGGTGAATTGACTAGCATAACACAACTTGTTCGACCATTAAATTCTCATTTTCAATGCTCTCTTTCTCTTTACATGACCCATATTAAGTTAAACCTTACTAGGCTAGTATGGTCATATCTTCTTTCTTTTGCATGTGTTGCTTCTTTTATCTTAGTTTTGGATTTGATGAGGACCTAAGTCACTTGGGGGCTTGGTGTTTCCTTGTATCTTTACCTTGATAATTTTTTTCCAATACTTTTCTCTACTTTACCAAGAGTATGAAGTAAGTTCATACTCTCAATAAAGTGGGGGCTAAATGTGGCATTGTAAATTATATCCCTATATAATCTCTCACTTAGTTGGGCCCTATATTAGTGTCTTTAATCTTTTAAGTTTGTTATGTATGCATGATCTAACCTTGATTTCAATTACCTTTTCTCAATTATGCCTATTTTTTGCATCTTCTCCTTGATTAGAACCCCTAGTCCCAATTTAGGACCACATAGGATGGAATAAGGTGCCCTGGTTGGCCCATTCTCCAATGTTTGACCGTAAATTGAAATTATGCAATGGATTATTCATTTTAGTGAGGATTCCAAACTCGCATCATCTTTCTTCAAGTTTTGCATCCCAAAATATGGTGAGAGGTATATAAGAAAGGTATCCTCCCTCATTTTGATACACACATAGAAACACATACATAAACAATCAATATAGAGGTCCACACACATCAATTAGAGATCTCCTCTATAATTTCACATTTAAAGTCCTCAAGAAAGAGATCAAGTATTCCAAACACTGAAGATTAGGGAGTAATTTGTCAATTCAAGCATTTGTGAAGGTATCCATGATCTCCTTGTCATTCAAGTCAACAACCAAGACAATTTAAAGCATATTCATAAGAATTTTTACATCAAGAAGGTTATGAAGGTATAAGCATTTCATTTTCAAATCTAGCCTCCATTTTATTTCATCACGCTTTCCTTTTAAGCACATTTCATTTCTATTGCAAGGTTAATTCCTAAAACGAGGTTTGAATTATGTAAACCCCTTTCTAAACAATATTTTCTCTCTTTTCTCTGTGTAGGAACATGTCGCACCAACATAGAGAGATATATGAATAGATCGGGAAATTGGCTACAATCCACAACTAAATTTGTTGGAAAGTGCAGGGAATAGGGCGAGAAAGTTACCCTAGTCCTGGGAATAGGGAAACTAGGTCTCTCCAATCCCTCCATTCCAACTTGAAATTCAGACTGTAGGTAAGTTACAATCTGTCATTTTTGTTTCTTCTTTCCAAATTGGTTGTGTATTTCAAGTCGTCTTATGCATGCGGAAAACTATTTTTTCTTCCTTTCTAGTCCTAGATCTAGCATCACATTACATAACCATATTCTCCCACATTGTATTATATTTTTTCGATGACGGATCATTGTATTTGCCTATTGCTTCATTCCTCTTGATGCTTAGAGGATTATCTTCATTCCAATGTAATAAAAAAGAAATAGGTGCATGATAGATTTTTTGTTTGTATGCATGAGCTTGTGATTCCCATTATGCACCCTTATTTCTTATTTTACATCACCGTTGGGGGAATATGTTTCCATAAATCCTTGATAATAATATGGTTAAAAGGGCATAAGCTCCAATAATCTATGAAATGCAACATAGAAAAAGAAAAGACCAAATCCACCAGAATTAAAGGTCTAATTAAAGACCACACCTCTTGGGAAAAGGGGCAATGGAAAATTATTGATCTATGCTTTAACTATCTTGATAACAAAGATGATATTTATTTACAAATTGGAAGCCTCTTTATTAAAATTCTCAATATGGTCAGGATATTATTGTGAGCAATAGCCCACCAAAATAGTTAATTTAAGGAATAAGTTTGGGAATCCATACAATTCTCCAATCTAGGCTCTATTGTTTTAGAAAAGGGAGTTCAAGGAGAGAGTACACCAACCTAACAAATAGGTCTCCCAATGAATTTGCCTCCCAGACCTACTCATCTTGTCTATCCTTATAAAAGTGAGAGCAGTCTCCCAAATTTTTAGTAATTTATGGAATATCTTTTTTCTAAGTAGTAGTCAATCCATTAACAAACCATCTTTGATGGAGAAGTTATTGTTTCAGTTCTTTCCAATCAGGCCTTTCTTCTTCCCATCTAATATAATCCTGAACTGTCACCCTCAGATCTCTAGTTGAAAATTCTCAGAGGCCATTAAAAGAAACTACATAATTAAGAGGGAGACCTCCCACCCATACATCATTCTTGAAAAGAGTGTCTTTTCCAATTCCAACTCTTTTGATTAGTCCCAACTTAAGAATATTTCTATTTTTTAGAATATTATTCCAAATTAGCATGGAGAAAACTACTTAAATTGTAATACATATACTTATTTCAATTTATGATTTTAATGGACTTACAATAATTCCATGTTTTAAATTTATTACTATTTTTGGTTGGTTAAGCACATGTTTATAGGCAGTTTGATACATACACAAGGTTGACTTGATTTCATTTCAACCCCATTAGAGGACCCTTTTATTCACAAAAATATATTACTACTCCCAAGTGTAGTCTTATATTTGAAAACTAATGAGGGAGGATGGTTGTAACATGGTGGCTATTTAAGAATTAGTTTATGCTTCCTTAATTATGTGTAGTCTAAACTTTCTTGTTTATATTTTAAACAATAATTATTTGTCAGAAAAGTATCAAATATAATTTAACTACCAAGCTCTCTTGAGACGAGTCTCATGATACTGTTTTCTTTCTATTTGGGTGCTAACTAGATACAAGTTGCAGTTGATATATGACACATTATTGTTTGCCTATACTTGTCACATATTTAGCATTTCTATACAATCAACTTTTGAATCGAGATATGATCTAAAGATAAACTTGTAACATATGTATCTATGTGTATACTTTTTTTTTGTCGGTGAAACACTTTTGACTAGAGCTTTGAACCAGTGAGGCTACAATTAGAAGACCCATCCCTGTTGTAATAATGTTGAAGTCTTAACGCCTCCTTTGATTTGTCTTGTGTAGTTGATCCTTAATCTCCTTCTCATGGTAGGTGAGACCACTCCTTATAGCTCCTGTCTACAACCTATGTGGACTCTTCCTTATGCCTCCCGAGCTCCTTATCTCTTTGGAATTACCACCTTATATCTCCGTAGAATATCCTTATCTCTTCATTTCTTATTACGTCCTTATACCTCCCTCTGCAATGGGTAACCCCTTATCTCTCCACTGTCATTGACTCGTGCATGCAATCTTTATATCTCCACAGACCATATTATTTCGTTCGATCGAACCTTTCACGTTTGTTGTTCTTTGACCGTGTGCTCTGCGCTAGGTACTCAAAAAATTTCATGTCAGATCACGGGGCTTCATTCTTCGGCACTCGTGCAAGTACCGTGACCACCATCAACAGTCATGGCCCAAGCATCTCTTTCCTTCATGCACGCCGGGGGTTGACAATCGAGTGATTCAAACACATGACCTATGTCAACACATGCTTGCAACTTAACTGTTGCACTATGGGTTGAACCCGTATCTATGCGTATACTACTTATATGGACAAAAATAACTTATCAATATATATTTGGTACCAAAAAAATACTTTTTAATTTACACAAGTATAAGTGTATTTTGGATGGTGAAAAAAATGGCTCATAAACTACTATGGATAGAAGATTGAAATTTTTTGAAAATCAAGTATGTGCTTTGGTCACTTTAAAATTTAGACCAAAATTTAAGAAGAATTTCTATTTCATAACGTTAATAAATATTGTTGTTCTTTTTAACAATATTTGTTTTCCACTTGATAACCTAACATGGAGTTTTTCAAATATAGATATTATTCAAAGATAGGTGATGAAAGAAAAATAATGTTAATAAGATTACAAAATTGTCTTCTAAATAAAGATATGGACATTTGGTATTCAATTTGCTGGCATGTGCTTTTCATTAGCACCAACAATTTATTTTTATGGGAAAACTATGAGATTACGGTCCACTCCCAATAGAAAACAAATTAAATAATAAAGAACGCTTCAGACCCAAGAATGGGAGCATAAAGAAGTATAGCTCACAAAAAGTCCTCAAGAAAGCTCAAGAAACTACCAGGGAACTAAAAAACAACAATGAAAAGATAGGAATAAAGTTACTGTAGTCCCGAATATAAACCATACATTAGTAAAAACATCTAGCCTTTTTTTCTAACCCCTTCCTCCAGCTTCAAGTGAGGAAGGTATCCATAGTCCATTGAGTTCCATCGCCAACCACATCACGACCTTCAATATGAAGCTTCTCTGCTTTAGATTTATGTCCTTTGTTCTTCTTTTTTATTGGTATATTTGGTTTAGAAATTACACTGATAGTCTAGGAGATGGAGTAATTCTTGACAAGGACAACCAAGTCATCTATAAAATTCACAAATTCCTCATCAAGATCCTCCATAAAAGGGTATGATCCCTCATAGTCAAAATAACCATCAAGATCCTCAACAACGTAATCGAGACCAAAGAAATCATCCTTGGGCTGATTTGTTTAGAAATTACACTAATAGTCTGGGAGATGGAGTAATTCTTGTGTCCAAGGACAACCAAGTCATCTATAAAATTCACAAATTCGTCATCAAGATCCTCCATAAAAGGGTATGATCCCTCATAGTCAAAATAACTATCAAGATCCTCAACAACGTAATCAAGACCAAAGAAATCATCCTTGGGCTGAGAGGGAATGGAGATGTTACTCATGGGTTGAGTAGAGGGAGACAATGGAGGAGAAGAACAACTGCTTGAACCATAGGAACAAGACTAGACAATGAATTAGGGGTCCAAGAAGTTACCATAGTTTTATCAAGTAAAATATTCATTTGGGGTGCCAAATTTCCAAACCTAATTTTTTAGATTGAATTTCCTTGAAGCAGTTTGTCTAGAAGAAGGACACCCAACAATCTTATGACCTATCATGTCACGAATAAAGCATTTGAAAGGAAGGCCTTCATAGTTTGAAAATTGGGTCTAAGAGTCATGGGAAGAGTGAAAGGTAGCAGAATGATGCACTAGTTTTGAACTATCAATGATGTCACACACCCTTGTGTATCTGTAATGAGATACCCCAGAATCAACATCCAACTTCATAAAAGAACTAATCTAATTAATCATATTGTTAAGGAGTCCAATATGACACATGATTGGAGAAATATTATACGATTCGATCCATATACGGACACAAGTAATTTTAGTAGAAGAAGAATAAAAAAAAGGAAACCAAGAAGTGACATGAAGACCCAACTTGTCAAGAAACCAAAGGCCATTCTTCTTCACATAAATGCAATCTTCTACCATGGTGAATCTTAGGAGAAAAAACCCAAAATCCAAGATGTCAATCTCTAGGAGGATCATGTTGCTCCACAAAGACTTCATCCATTCAGAAAACTGATCAACTAGAGGTTGTTTGTTCATGCATCTAAGGAGGAGGAACTGATTTCCCACCTAAGTAGAAACTTCATCAATGAGTGGGTCCAAAATATGGAAATCAACAGGGGCATCTTCCACCAAAGTTTATTGAGTCACCAAAATGAAAGTATGTGAGCCCTTCGAAGCAAGAGTAGTTACTTAAGCAGGGAGAGAACTAGAACCCACCTTAGGTAGACTAAGATGCGAGTTAGGGTTGGGCACAACAATCTGAGACTTGTAGAAATCGTTGCACTCATGGTAGGGGTTGCACCAATTTTTTGTAGCCCACAATAGAGAAGGGAGCCATAAAAGGAGAGAGCTAGGGATTGATTCCCATCAAAGACCTAAAAGGGATAAAACCCTACCCAGGCACTACAGAAAAAGTGAGAGAGGAAGAGCCTGGCAAATTCGTTGAGGCAGGAGTGAGGCATCCATTGGGGGCCTTTGTTAAGTCCAAGCACTCCATTACCAGCATTGTCACCATAATTTGCATTGTCCGAGCAACCTACTCCATTTTTATGAATATTGTCTGACTGCCTTGCAACTACCAAAACATCGTACCAAAGTTCACACATTACATAGAGCCTTTTAGATTCATTAGTGCCAACAATTGCTCTCTTGTAAAAGCTCCATTTAACTAGAAATTGAAGGATATTTAAACAAGAGAACATTTATTTAATTGATATATTTTTTGAAATGTTTGATAATCAATATTCTAGGTCAAATATGATACAATGAAGATTGCATTTAATTTGATTTAAATCAGTTTGTATGATTAAGTTTGAAGTCATTGATGAGCCTATTAGACTAATCATACAAACTTATTCCTTCTATAATAATGATTCACAAGCCAATTGAACTATTTATACAAATTTGGTTTTCCCTCTATAATAGAGCCCACTAAACTAATCGTACAAATTCATATCAATCTTCTATGGTAGTGAAGGATTTTGACAAATATTGTGCATTTTAATTTTTACTTGCAAATGTTCGTATTTTATAGTATTTTGGATTTTAAAGAGACCAAGCATAGAAGAAAAATTGTAAACAAAAAAGGTTTGTGTTATTGACTCAACTATAAGATAGAAGATAATTAATAATGAAATCTGGAAAATATCAGGAAAGTAGACCATTACCAATCACCTTTTCTATTCATACATGAATCTCATAACTACAATTTCTAATAGATGGCTTGGTGACGAAGTATTAGTATAATATTGGTACTTTCACAAATGTTTGAAGTAAATACTACGTGAGAAAAGAAGAAGAACAAGATCCCACACACAAGTCGAATGCTAAACTGATATATCTACTGTTATTGACTGCGTGAAATCTGCATTCAGTAGCAGAAATAGCTTGTAATACTGCCCATCTATACTGAAACAAACAATGAGTGCAAACAAGTACCATAGTCTGTTCACGACAGGACTAAGGATGGTGTCACTGAATTTTTATTGGAGAAATCTGAATTTTGCGGCTGCAACAAGTATGCAGCTGTTTTCATTTGTCCAATTTAATGATACATTACAGCTGTTTTGCTCTTCGAATTTGAAATCCCTTATCTTGGTAATCTGGCAATGAGATGTGTTAATGATCCCACATGCTAGAGAGGAAGAAAAGAAGGGAGAAGAGGGAGTACAAAGAGGAAGAGAGGAGAATTGATTAAACATACTTACCTGGGCGGGGTCAATCGGTGATCAAGAAGGCCGATGGCCTAGGGAGAGCACCTTCATTGCACATTGGAAGGGGGCTCTGCCTAGCATCTCCCATTGTGGAGAGTGCACGTCATAATTTGTGACAGAGGGGGCTCGCGTTCGCGCGGCCCCTACACAACGCTAATACTAAAGTGATAAGCTCTCTTTACTACTATTCGTTTGTGAGTGCTGATCCAGAACTTTAAATGGGTATCTTATAATCTATCATTTGACCAACTAGCTGTAAAGGTAGAGATAAAGATTAAGATGATTTGATACCATTTACCAGCAACAACTGTTATGATTACACTTATCTGCAAAGGTAAAGAAGATGGAAAGATTCTTTGTGCTGATAAATGCTTCTGAATGACATTCGACATCTTCTTGTTTCTGTCTTGAAGGATGACACTCACTAGTACTCCTTAGATTTACTCCTTAGATTTTAACATGACAATCACGAAAGAAAAGGACTTGAATTCTAACTAAAATAGTATAGTATGACAATCACGAAAGAAAAGGACTTGAATTCTAACTAAAATAGTATAGTGAGTGTGTTTTAGCTTCATAGTTGTAGAGGGAATGAAATGTTTTTGATTATGGAAAAAACAGGTTTGGACTTGAATTCTAATCAATATTATAGTGAGTGTGTTTTAGCTTCATAATTGTAGAGGGAATGAAATGTTTTCCATTATGGAAAAAACAGGTTTTGAACGGGCGGCTTCCGAATTCTGAACAAAACTAAAAGGGGCGGCTTCTGAATTCTGAACAGAACTAAAACTTTAGAAAAAACATTACAAGACCCCTCAAAAATTACATAACCGACTGAATGAAAAAACATTACAAGACCCCCCCCTCCAAAAAAAAATACATAATGGACTGAATGAAATGTTAAAGATGATGATTTGCACTATTGATTTGTAGGAGTAAATAAAATTCTCTGCACGTTAGTTCCACGATTTTTCAAATCAATCCCTTACCATGTGCATATGGTCTCTGACAAGCAATTCCAAGCTAATGCACTGTATATTGCAGTTTTCCACTGAACTCTGTTAAAGATCTAGCAGTCTTTATAAATGTGTCCTAGGGAGATTGCCGAATCTATTGGCTAGATGTATAAAGAAGATGAAAAAACACATCAATTTATCTTATTCAATTTGTTGTGTATTGTGATGAACTCTTTGATCAGATCATGATATCATGCATCCCAATATAATATGGTAGCTAATGATAATGCAATGATATTACAATGGAGAATCGAAAATGGAAAATGCAAAACATCCTCAATCTAAAAGGAAAGCTTTACAAGCAAAATAAGACAATGCGTGTGTTTTGGGGGAAGCATAATGATGCCTCCAATGTAATAAGATAATATAACAATGAAGACATAACGTGGTCGCATAAGGCTTAGGCAATAAACATGATTGGAGGACATGTCAACAATTTCAATTATATTTTTGGGAAAAAAAGGAGGAACAATATCAAACTGCAACACCAAATTGGAGGACGTGGAATTTTGCTTGCAATACAAGAACGACAAATCAGAAGAGAAGGTAAGGTCGTCATTCTGATCCCTCATAAACACTGTTCAACTTCTCTTCTTCTGTATTCCCATGTGTCTTGGAATTGACAGCTGAAACAAATGAAAAAGGACAGGAATCTCCCTTCGTAAAACTTACAAGAAGGAAAATCAATAGAAGATGTGTAGGAAAAAGGGGAAATTGGCAATGAAAGTCCTTCAGGGCCCAAATAACTAAAAAGACTACAATTCATGTGATCTTGTTTCTCTCTTCCTGAACTAAAACCGACCAAGGATCTACACTACTTCTCTTTTCATTTTCATCTTCTGAATTCCCCAACTTTTTTTCCATTCACAAAACCTTCTCTGCAGATATCTTATTACCGTTGGTATTCATGGATTTGGGCATTTGTTCTTCCTGGCCCTCTTGCTTGAAATCTTGGCAGCGGAACAATCCCGGCCAGGAATATCTAGAACCGATGTTTGAGCTGCCCTTGTTTTTATCAGGGGACTCTAAATTCCGATCAGAAATAGCACCATTCTTTTTAAATTGCCCAAAACAGGTAGGGCTGTGCAATTGGGGCATCGACCACACAATGTTTCGAGAAATAATTCAGAGAATTTGCATTGTTTTTCAGTGGAGAGAGAGCTAGCTTAGGAGGCGGGTGATAGAAGAACTTGACGCCCTTGATGGCATGCTCTCTTCGAACAAACTCTCCCCTGCTCTTGCATTCACATAAAGCTCTGTATTTGGGGTTGGCCTCGGCTTCTTCTATGATTTTGCACTTGATTGGGTTTCCATTGCATTCGGTGGAGACCAATTCATCGACCTCCTCTATGTTGACGACAAGGCCTTCACAATCACTTGCATTCTCAACCTCGGGTTTATCTGATTGGCATTCATTTTGCTGCTGTGATGTTCAGCTCTTTGACCTTGTCGTGAAACTTCAAGGCATTGGGGTTTTTTTTGTTTAACATTGCATACGAATCTCCACGACCATTGTCTTTTGGAGGATTAAAAGACATGTATAGAAAATGTGGAAGCCTAGACAAAAGACAATTTTTTCACACGAGTGCTTTACATGCGTAAACCTATATATGTATGAAATGAAAAGTTGGAGGAGGTGGAGAAAGAGAAAAACTAAAGGTGAGAAATGTTTCAAGTAAATTGAAAGATGCTTGATCAGCGAGATATGGGAGAGGAGGGATCACAATTACTCTTCCATTTTATAATTCTTTTGTTTCAAATAAATGTCAAAGTGACATCACAAATCAATTTAAAGGGCAATCAAGTGTTTAAAATATGGACATGCAATTAATTGAATTACTAAATAGGAGCATCTAATCATACATAATAGTGCGTAAGGGGTATATGATTATTTTCTTAGTTACTTGGAACAACACCAAAATTTCTTATCTTATACATAATCACCCTTCTAACTAAATTATGAAAAATATATAAAGTGTGCCTCAATGTATTATCAAACTAAAAGGTTATATTTAAATATGCATTTCCTATTTAAAAACCTTATCAACAGGTGTTCAAGGCTACTCTTATGGTATCAATAAAGTGTAGGCCTACATAGATCAAAATTTATTAAGAGATAACTATGAAAACCCCATGGATGCATCATCTAAGGAAGTATTAAAGTAAAACTCTTTGAGGTAAATTATAATAGCCTTGACGGAAACCACTATCCTATAACTCTAAGCAAGATTTAAATTCTTTAATAATACTATAATAATTTTGTAATTAGGTACTTTATACCATGGCTCTCCCCAAGCTTTCAAGTTCCCTACTATTTCCTTGTCTTTGGCTCGAAGATTTTAGATTTCCATATAATCATGTACTTCTTAAGCTATAATACTAATCCATGAACCTCAATTATTCTCTAGCTTCTCCTCTCCATGCTTCCTCTCCTTTAGCATTGAGTATTCACCATCTCAAATTCCTAATTTGAGGGTTTAATTTTCTTTGAAGTCTAAAAATCATAGGCTTTTAGTATTTTTCCTACTCATTACCCTCACCTGACATTCCATCTCCCTTCCTCCTTGTGGGACCCATACTTGTAGGATTACTTATATCATCATTACCCAAAAGGTATAAGGTATGTGGTAAAACCAATCTTTGAACCTTGAAATCCTTTTGTACCATCCTAAATTGTAAGCACCCAATTAGTGTATAATTTAAGGACTATTTTGCACCCACCTTAGTGTGTTTTCTACAGTAGGACTTGATATGACACTTAATGGACACCTAAATTCAAATATGGGTCCTCTATCTTTTCAATATTGTTTAAAATTGAGGTAAGCCCTTATTTCTAAGAGTGCTCCTCTATTTTCCCTCCAATCCCATAATTCATTTCATCACCTAGGCCCTATATAACTATTTGTGGCCTTTGCGTTCTGTCCAAACCTCAAAATTAGTTGTACTTGGTTATCCCACATCTAGAATTTCTTCTCGACACCCAGTTCAAATTTGAGTTGATTTTCCTAGGTACCTAACATTTCAAACATTCTGTACTCAAGAACAAAATGTTTCAAACATTTTACTCCCGTCTATTTTGGCTCAGAGCTTTATGTTGATGTTTTGGTGGGAAATTGGATCATGTGGTTGGCCTGCTTGAGTTTTAACCCCTAAAATGTTGTAAGAGGTATATAAACACCCTATCTCTCCTCATTTTGCTAATAACATTATGTTCCCACCTATTTTGGCTCAAATTTGGCCCAAAGCTCTATGTTGGGGTTTTGGTGGGAAATTGGATCCTGTAGTTGGTCTGCTTGAGTTTTAATCCCCAAAATATTGTAAGAGTTATATAAAAACCCCATCTCTCCTCATTTTGGTAATTGTGATCAAGATTATCAAGCATTCACATTCATTTTAAAACATTCATAATCAAGTCATCAAGTGCAAGGAAGAAAATCAAGTTCAAGAGCCATGAAGCTATCAAGTCCAAGCATTCAAGGTCTAGCATTCTTCTCAGGCATCCAAGGTGTTTATTTTCATAGATCTAGCTTCTTTCCCCCATTAGAGGCCAAGAAAATGAGTTTTCTATTAATGAGGGAGATACACAATCACTTACAATCATCCAAGTCTTGTTTCTCTTCCCCTCAATCAAACATTGTGGCAAATTACAACATCCATTCCATGAATTTTTGTATTACATGATTTTCTTTTGGGTTTTTGTGTTAATTCAAATCTATTGCATTAACATATTTGATTACAAGCAAAGAAGTATTTGCATTGCCAAGGTATGATATATTTCATTTATTAGATCTAGCCTTTGTTACATGACAACACACTTTCCTTTCCTTTGTTTCATTTCATTTCAAGGTTGATTCCTAAAAAGGGTTTTGACTAAGGAAAACCCATTTATCCAATATTCTTCCCCATTTTTGTGTATGCAGGAATAGTTTGAGAGTTGTCAAAGCATCCTGATGTAGAGGGTTTAGAGTTCTAGTATTTCTTTCCCCCAAAGTGCTTTTTACTTCTTCTAACCATCCAATGGTTACTCCACAATGTGTTCTTTCCCCAACATGGATCTACTAGACCCTTTCTACCAACTTTCCTCCTAGGTATAGTTAATTTGTTAAAGACACAAAGTTCATCCAATTCCAACTAGTCCAACTAGTTGATAATTCCTCTCTATTCTTCACTAGAACTTCCCCTAGAACCCCAAACCCTCACTTAGGATCTTCCCCATACACCTCATGGAATCTTGTCTATGTTCTTGACTCATTAAAATTCCATTGGAAACATTTCCAACACTTTTGGATACTCCAACAATCCAATTGTTGTCACAATGCACTAATAGGCCTAATTAGGCCTATTCCTAGTAGGTCTATTTTCACTGTTTTGAGCCAAATGCTCCGAATTCTCCCAAACAACCTCACAGAAGACTTTGAAAATATGAAATCTATCTACTAGCCCTTCAAGAATCCAAAACCATAGATTCTCAATGCACCCACAACCCTAATTACTACTAGGCCCTAGTTTTCAGCCTTTCTTTTAGGCCTCTGGACCAGTCAGCACAAACTATCTTCAATTTGTTCTTCAAACTACAATCCACCATTTACAACCATTTGATCCTTCAAGGTGACATATTAAGGCTTCCATAAATTCCACTAACTCAACCATCCAAGATCATGGGTGCTTGATTATAATTCAATCTTTACCCCATCCAGGCTCACCTACTCCTAGTAGTCAGCCATAGGGCTTCACTCTAAGCTTAGGAATTCAAGTGCAAGAAAAAAAAGGAAAAAAAAAAAACGATATGTAAATACCCTAACCCTTCATCCCACATGGTTTTAGACATTTTCAACTGTGGATGCTTAGCTTAGAGCCATTTTGCTCCTGCAACTCTGCAAATTGAACTTGTAGACACAGTGGCCTAAATCCTAATGTAAATCCACACTACAACTTGAAAGAAAACTACTCTATGAAAAATAAATCTAATTCAAAGAACTACACCCCCATGGGGTCTGATCACCTAATCTAATACGTACACAGCCGTATAGAATGCATAAAACACTATAAAATACTATGAAACACATAAGACCATCCGTACAGAATGATCACAAAAGTACTATGCAATCCAAAACTCCATTAACCTTCCAAATTTATTCAATCCATGCTCAAATACCCAAGCATGGGTGGTTACAACTGCTCAAATTTCTATTTGCAACTTTTTTGCAAAAGTTGCTAGTAACTTTTTAGCACTTTTTGCTCTTTGACTATTTTAGTCAACTCGATGCATGTTTCTTACTCCTATGACCCTAGTTAGGATACTTAGGTTCCTAGAAAACACTAAATCCTCAAGTTACTCAAAAATAACAACTTTTACCATTCAAGGCCAAAATGACCAAATTGTCACCTAGGAGCACTTTTTCTCTTACAAACATGAAATGAACAAGTTGAGATCAAAACCTAATGAATCTTATTCAAAACCAAACTAAGACTCTTGAAACAAACCTAAACACACAAATCAAACCAAAATGGGAGGTGCTCTGCACCATACTCCCCTGGGACAAAGAACTCAAGTCCCTTGAGTTAGGAGGTCTTTAATGGTGACCCCATGCTTCAGAATGTCTTCCTCAGTCATCCAAGTGGCCTCTTATTTAGGAAGTCCCTACCACTTTACCAGATACTCTTTGTAAGTACCCTTCCTGGTCTTCTTAATCACCTTGGAGTCCAGTATACTTTTCAACTGTAGAGGGAGTGGGGTAGGCAAATCCTTGACCCAATCTTCTTCTCCCAACTCTGAAAGAGTGTGTTGACCAGTGTCTGAGGGTAGTCCCTTATAAGGATACATGTCACATACATTAAAAATGGGTGAAATGCCCAAATCTTGAAGCAATTCCACTTCATATGCATTTTTTTCCATACTTATGCAATATCCTCAATGGTCCTATCTTCTTCATGAGAAACTTAGTTGGCTTACCCTTAGGTAACCTTTCCTTTCTTAGGTAAGCAAGTACTAGATCCCCAACCTTAAATTGCAGATCCCTCCTTGTCTTGTCTACCTTGGACTTATACTTCTCCCCTTGTTGTTGTAGAGTCTTTTTGACTTGATCATGAAGCTCATTCATCTGCTCTACAAATGATTCCCCTTGAGCACTTCTCTTGTCTTGCAAACTAAGATCCCTTAACTCCAAAATCCCTCTAGGATTAGCCCCATAAACTATCTCAAATGAGATTTTTCCAACTTACTCCTATTGATGGAGTCTTTATAGGCATATTTTGCTTGCCCTATAATATTATCCCATGACTGTCCATGCTACTTAGTCAAACATCTCAATAGATTGCCTAAAGATCTATTGACTACCTCAATTTTCCCATCTGACTAAGGGTGATAGGCTGAAGAGAAAGACAAATTAGTCCCCAACATTTTCCAAAGAGTCCTCCAAAAGTGACCCACAAACTTATTGTCCCTATCACTTACTATGTTTAAGGGCAATCCATGTATTCTCACAATGTCTCTAAAGAATAGGCCTGCAATATGTGAAGCATCATTGGTTTGTTTGCAAGGAATGAAGTGTGCCATCTTGCTAAACCTGTCCACCACTACAAACACAGTGTCATGTCCCTTTGATGTCTTTGGCAATCCCAAAATGAAGTCCATGCTTAAGCACTCCCAAGGTCTCTGAGGTATGGATAGGGGTTGATACAATCCAGTGTTGCTACTTTGTCCTTTATCCCTCTGACATTGCTCCACAAAATTTCTAACATCTGACTATAACCTAGGCCAATAGTGATGCCTATTCACTTGCTCAAGTGTCTTGTCCACTCCAAAGTGGCCTCCCAAGCTTCCTTAGTGTTTCTCCTTGACTATGTTCTCCCTCATTGAGCACTGAGGTATACACATTAGGTGTCCTTTGAACAATAGTCCCTCCTGCAACATATAACCAGTGAACTCCACTTTGAATCCCTATTGGAACTTCTCACATGCCTCATAGGCATCTTTGAAATCTCTGTCCTCTTTGTACAGATCTTTCAAGTCATCCATTCCCACACTTTGTAATTGTATCTCATGTATAGCTAGTACTCTTCTACGTAGAGAATCAACAACCTTGTTGCTAACACCTTTCTTGTGTTTGATGACAAATGTGTATGCTTGCAAAGATTCCACCCACTTAAGGTGTCTTTGGTTCAATTTCTCTTGCCCATTCAAGAAACTAAGGGCATGGTTATCTGTTTAAACCATAAATTCTCTTGGTAGGAGGTAATGTCGCCACTTTTTGAGTGCTTGCACCATTGCATACAACTCCAAATCATAGGTGGAGTACTTCTATTTGGCCTCATTGAACTTCTCTAAGAAGAATGCCAAAGGGTGTCCCTCTTGGCTCAATACTGCCCAAATGACTAGCTTACTAGCATCGCACTCCACCACAAATAACTGATTGAAATTGGGGAACCTAAGAGTAGGTAGTTCTGCTATCCTTTTCTTCAACATTTCAAAGCCTTGATCTGTTGCTGCTGTCCACTTGAACTGACATTTGATTCCTCCTTTTATAGTGTTGAGGATAGGAGCACATACATGACAAAAGTTCCTCACAAATTTCCTATAGTAGGATGCCAATCCATGAAAAATCCTAACATCCCCTATGGATCTAGGTGTAGGCCATTCCAAAATAGACTTGACCTTATCAAGATCCATCTTCATACATCCATTAGCAACCACAAATGTAAGATACACTAATTCAATTTTCAAGAACTCACATTTTTTCCTGATTGATCATCAACTTCTCTTGGTGTAGGCTCCTCAATACCATCTCCAAATGCTTCATGTGCTCCTCCTTAGACCTGCTAAAGATCAAAATATCATCAATATATACTATTACAAACTTACCTATGAAATCTTCTAAAACTTCATTCATGAGCCTCATGAATGTGCTAGGTGCATTTGTTAGGCCAAAGGGCATTACAAGCCACTCATACAGCCCTTCATTTGTCTTGAAGGTTGTCTTCCATTCATCACCAGGCCTAACTCTGATTTGGTGATACCCTGACTTCAAATCCACCTTGGAGAAATAACAAGAACCTCCCAAGTTGTCTAGCGAATCCTCAATCCGGGGCATTGGCAATCTATATCTGATTGTGATCTTTTTAATAGTCCTGGAGTTAGTGCACATCCTCCATTTTCCATCCTTCTTAGGTGCAAGGACAGTTGGCACAACACAAGGACTCAAACTCTTCCTTATTATCCTTTTTCTCCAACAAATATTGAATCTATTTTGCTATCTCTGCATTCTGACTTGGTGTCATCTTATATGTTGCCTTGTTAGGCAGATTAGCTCCTGGTATGAGGTCTATCCGAGGAATCACATCCCTCATGGGTGGTAATGCACTAGGAAAACCATTATTCACTATTTCATGGTACCTTTCCAACAGTGCTTGTACCTCTGGTGGCATATTGGCTTTCTCCTTGGTCTCCTCCTTTGGCTTCACTATCACTGCACAACAGACCCCTCTCTCCTTCTTCATAACCTTTAGAAACTCCTTTCCACTCAAGAGCATCACACTAGTTCCAACATGCTTATCCTCATTAGGTTCTTGTAAGGGATCCATTTGAAACTTCTATCCCTATTTAGTAGTCACATAACTATTCTTTTCACCATCATGAATGGCCTTCACATCATATTTCCATGGATGCCCTAGAAGAAGATGACATACATCCATAGGCAATATGTCACATATGACCTTGTCCTTATACTCTCCTATCTCAAACTCCACCATAGTTTGTTCATCCACCACTATCTGCTGCCCCTTGTTTAGCCATGATACTTTGTAGGGGGTAGTGTGAGGTATCCTTCTAAGTTTCAAT
>MU224737.1:9530715-9541760 GCA_018584345.1 Thuja plicata
TTAGAAACAACAACTCTATGAAAAGAAAATGCTATTTAATCTAAGAATTGAAGTTTAAAACCCATGACATCTCATGGTTCTCTATCTAAGCTTTGTTAAGAGAGCTCTCAGTCTTAATCTCTCCCAAAGACAATCCTAGAACGAGAAATAAATGATAAACAATGCTCTAATCTAGCTCAAAATGCTCCAAGATATGCTATTAAATCAACAAATGCTTCTAAAGATGATAATCTAAATGCTATGCAAATGTTGAAATACTCTCAAAAGATCTCAAATTCTCTCCAAATGCCTATAATAAGGATGCTTTGCTCTTGAAATTCTTGGATCCCAAACACAAAGAAAATGGCTTGTATTTATAGCAATTTCTCAAGGGTAGGGGGTAGAGTGAGTTTATCATGATCAAGCTTTGGTTGAGCAAAAAGCTTTGAGGTGTTTTCAAATGGAGGGA
The DNA here is from genome assembly GCA_018584345.1 of Thuja plicata. Classification (NCBI taxonomy): domain Eukaryota; kingdom Viridiplantae; phylum Streptophyta; class Pinopsida; order Cupressales; family Cupressaceae; genus Thuja; species Thuja plicata. The sequence continues at coordinate 9,531,164 of MU224737.1, forward strand.
AATTTGGGTGGTTGTCCTCAAAGAAATTAGGAATTAAATAACTCAATCATTTAATTAATTTAGCCATGTAAGGGTGAATGGGTTGGATTTGATTCTTTTGATTTAAACTATACAATTAATTGATTAAAATCAATTGTATAATTTTGATTAATCCCTTTTAGGCTAGAATTTAATTATTTGATTTCATGATTATTTAATCCTTTGATTTAATTTGATTTTTGTCCACCTTGCTTGATAAATGTCCATTTGATTTGATCCATTTTAATGCATTGAGATGAGATTTGAGGTATTTGGCTGAGATTTACAATTTTGAATGCTTAAGATACACCTAGTCAAATTTAGGTGTCTACAAATGCCCCTCTTTGAATTGATGTGCGAAGCGCATTGATTCAAATAGAACTTGATGTTCTGATCATTGATTTGATACTAATGAGCTAATTGACTGATATGAAAACCTGATATGAAACTCTGATATGAAACTCTGATTTGATGCTCTGATTGGAAACTCTGATTTGAAACTCGATTTGAAACTCTGATTTGAAACTTGATTTGATGCTCTGATTTGAAGCTCTGATTTGATGCTTGATTTCATGCTCTGATTTGAAACTTTGATTTCATGCTCTGATTTGAAACTTGATTTGATGCCCCACTGATAAAGTTTGAAATTTTAATGCCCAAGATTTGATATAAGATATGCTGCAGAATCCTAGTTTGATGATATGATGATACCCCCTTAGAAATGAAAGCATATCGATCTCAGATGTGAAAATTTGATGAATACTGCTGATAGAATAGATCCAAGATGGTTACATTTCTGATAAACAATGATGTTGAAAGATGTCGAACAAATGCCCCAGTGTACAAAATATGCAGATTTGGTTTGACTGGGTCAAAAATCACACAAAATTAGGGTAAAATAGCTTAAATAGGTTGAAAACCCCAAATTTACTATTCATTTTCACTTTTCACTATTGAGATTTTTCTCTAAGCCTCTGACAATTGACAGTGATGGTGGTCCCTATTTGAGAGCATATGTTCAAGTGAGTGCGCCGATATCAGAGACCTCCTGACTATGGGCCTCCGATGAGTGGTTTGAACCTTCCTAGTGTATTTATTGTTTTTTAAATAGCATTTAATACATGTTTTTAATGCTTTCTAGGTAGAAATTAGTGAAAAGCCGCATAGGGTAGTTAAAGAGCCACTTAGGGCAGAGAAAAGCCGCGTCCGCGCGTTGAAAAGCCATGTAGGAGCAATTCTTGGCTGCCTAAGAATTAGGTCAAAAATGCAACCCAAATAGCCAAAATCCGCTTAGGAAACCATACGTTTTAAAGGCCACTTAGGATACTTAAAAAGCCGCATAGGACTTTAAAAGGCCGTCTATTTAGCAAAGTGCCACCTCCATTGATTAAAGTGCCACGTATAATGTTTTAAACACCGTGGGGCTTGAAAAGCCACATACACTTATTGAAGTGTCACCTACCATGAAGTTTGAAAACTGAGATGAAAATAGATGAAGTCCTTTTGATCGATCATCCAGATAACTCAATTGAATCCCAAGGTAGAAAATGTACGTCCAGAATGTCACTTAGTGTTTAGGATATTAGAAAAGTCATATTGATGAATGTTTGATAGGTCAATCAGATTGGTTAAAATGATTGCAAATTGTCCTTGTGTCTCAAGATCTAGAGGTTAGGAGCAATAAGTTGATGTGCTCAAAATAGAGCAGAGATAGATTTAATGTGTTTGATTGACTTAGAATGATCCACCAATAGAAAGACTAATATGATTCACTTAGTTTCAAAATGTAGGAACATTACCATAAGTTGCGGATACGGGGTGATGCGTCTTGGATTTTCGACTTAGTTGATGAGCTCACGGCGCCTGAGCGGCGGACTATTGAGACATGCAGTCTTAGTTTCCTTCTAGATCTCCCTCAATTTCAGCTGAACCAAGGTCTTTTGAAAACTATGGTAGAGTGATAGCACTCTGACCATAATACGTTCCATCTACCCCTCGACGAGATGACTATCACGCTTGAGGATGTGTACAGATTATTGAGGATCCCGACTCATGGTGGAGAGCAGGTGTATTATGATTTAGTGTATGATAATAGTGTATGCAGACGGGTGTTTGGAGACAACACCATTGATGATGATTGTATTACTTGGGCACAATTTGCCTCTTTTCCCACTTTTCTAGCATTGTTAGGAGCAGTGATTGGAGGATTACTTCTTCCAGATAGCAGAGGACGTGGCTTTGTGATCGGATGGGGCTGAATATTGGAGGATTTGATTGCACATCCTCGGAGATTTGATTGGGGTTCTTGCGTATTAGCGCAGTTATATCATGATTTGCATGAGGTTGTATATAGGCGCAGTGCAACTCTTTTAGCAAGTGCAGTGTTATTACAGTTGTGGACTTGGGAGCATATCCCTATCACGAGACCAGTTTTAGCAAGAGTGTGGGCCTGAGGGTATCCGTATGCATTTTTGTATGATGGCATGGTTGTTCAACATCATCTGGGCAAGGTTGACTTTGGGAGATGCACTATTGATGATATAGATCAAGTTGTATGGAGACCATATCTACTTTGTGATAGTTGGTGAGAGGATGATGATGAGTTGCCATACATGTTTTCTCCTCAGTGGATGATCAGCCAATCACCACTAGTTATTGAGAGATTTTTCTTTGGGAGGGTGTTCCATCAGTACGGTCGGGTTCATGACATGCCTTAGGGTATGACACTTTACGCTAGAGTACAGGTCAAGAGATTGATGTGGGGGGCACAAGTTGACTATTAGTTGGCTTACTTACAGATTGATCAGCTGGGATATGTGATCTGGGATATGATGACGCATGTTGCAGATGTAGGGATGTCGGCCGAGGATCGAGAGTGGTTTATGTGACATCGCTTTGTCAAATTTACAGATCCAGCAGAGCCTATTCCTGATGTGGATGAGCTATTAGATGATGACGGAGATGATGCAGATGATGATGATGATGGCAGGAGACCTCAGAGACAGAGGGTTCAGAGGGCACCTAGGGCTCCTAGAGCACAGAGAGATGCAGGACCTTAGATGTGGGGTGGACATGTTAGAGGTCAAGGTGGTGGATTCAAGTAGCTGAGACAGAGATTAGCACAGGCATAGGTACCTCAGAGACAGGCTCCTGTTAGAGTTGGTGCAGAGTGGGCCAGGCAGAGACACAGATGTGTCTAGGTGGCTAGACAGGTTCCAGTACATGGACATATTCCTCAGGTTGATCCATAGAGTAGCACAACACCGGTGATACCATAGGTACCATTAGCGCCACAGGCACCTCAATCTCCTCTAGCATCACAGGCACCTCTAGTTCCTCCCATTGTGGATGTCTTAGTGCAAGATGTTCAAGGTTTATAGGCAGTATGACTACAGTGACTGTTCAATTAGATCAGGTTTCTACTATGCTGTAGCAGTTTCTGACTACATTAGCTCAGTTACCTACCAGTACGAGCACTAGTCAGGCACCTCCCAGTACACATGATAGAACAGGTGATAGGGATCCTGATGGGGCAGGGGGTTCAGGTACATGTATTGTTGGAGATGGATCAGGTGCCCCTACAGGGTCATGAGACAGATATATGATATCTTGATATAGCATTGATGATGTATCATATGTATTTTTGATTAGGACCTTGATGTATGGATCATTTTGTTGATGTACTGATTTATGTTATAGACATTTATCTATGATGATCTTTGATTCCACTTTTGATGATGTTATGAGATTTCCTTTTATGCATATCTACATGTTTTTATGATGCATTTATTTCTATTATGCTATGGATGCAATGCCTTAGAGTAGGACATATATAAATGAATGCAAATGATGTTAATGCAACTTCCTTCTATATGCTTTTCTGATTTAACCATGATGTATGGATTATGCAATGCAATGATATGGATGCAATACTTAGTCCAATGATAAATGAATGCAACTATCTTTTTGATTTTTTGGATGTATGCAATTTAATTTATGATGTGAAATTTTAAATGATATGGATAAATGAATAATGATTAATGTTTCTTTTCTTTACTTTTCTCTTGATATGCATATATAATGAATAATGATTAATGATTATGAATGCAAAGGAAAAATCTCGTATTGATGACTTGAAACCATTTAATTGATGAAGTGTTGTCAACTTTAATTCCCCCCCTTGAACTTGGAAAAGTGCTAGAAAGACAAGCCATTTTAAACTAACTTGGAAAAGGCAATTAATCTAACATGAAGATGCAATTAATCTAACATGAAGATGCAATGCAATGCAACTAATTGTCCTTAAGGTTTGCAAAAGAACTGCAAACTGAGATATATTTTCATCATTGAGCGTTGTGGAACTAGGAGTCGATACAATCCTTACTGTGCCACTGTGACCATAAGAATATGAATATGAATTTCTCTCATGTGGTAACCCCTTCTACGAAACCAAGTATAACCCTCACTAGTTGAATGACCAACTATGGGAGTATGAATACCAGTTTGATCGGATTTAATGTTGAAAGTGGATGTTGGTATTAAGATATTGAAAATATAAATAGCCAAGGTATCCTTTTGCATGAACAAACAAAGGTTAAGCCTCCTTCCTATATGAATGTCCTCGATGGTTCTTTGATGACCATGTCCTTAGACTAATTCACACAAGTTTAAGGATCTTCCTCAAAATAGTCACTCAGAAGCTTAAGAAAACATCATGTCTCTATCACTGCCAATCTAGTCGAAACATCATCGATTAGCTAAAAAGAACATGACTCGAAAAAGGTTAATGAAAAAATCATCAAAATTTTCCAAGTGTTTGTGAAATGTATCAAAATTTTCAAATAAGAATTCCAGATAGTCTGATCATTTAGGGTGTGTCAATTTTTAATCCTGATAAAATAAGGCAATGAAACTCAAGGATCATGTTATGCGATCAAACTGTTTAGGGTTGAACAATGATATCCATCAAAGGTTCAAAAAATCTCTCTTCGGATTCTGAAAATCTACTTTTGATGTGTGACTAAGTTGCTGCACTATTCAATCTGTTTGGTACCAAAAATCTATGATGCGTGCCCCCAAGTGATAAATGTGATCAATGTGAAACTTAGGGCAACTGAACCTAGAATGCGACAAAAATGCAGCTTTGAGACTTTGTTAGGACAATGCACAAATGATGGATGCAATGAGGATATGGACAAATGAGATAATGAAATGCGATATGTACAAATGCAACTAGGAAAGACCTAAGGGACAAAAGGCGCCTGTTTCCAGGTTTTCACCTCTTGAGATTATTGCTCTTTTTCTCTCTTTTTTTGCTTTTTTTTTTCACTACCAAGGTGCCTATTGCTAGGTTTTCACCAAGGCACTTTTTTCTCTTTTTCAAATGTTTTTTGGCTTTTGTAATTTCTGATTTTTTGTATTTTGATCTTTTTTCACTTTTTTGGTATTTTTGAATTTTTCCATATATAAAGGTAATGCTGACTCATCTGATACTCTCAACTTATACTCTTTCCTTTGATACTCTTTCCTCTGAATCAGGTGTGGAACCTCTTAAGATGAATGCTATTGATAGGTTCTTGCAATTCATCACCATCACAATTGGCCAATTTTTAGGTCCCCGTTCCAAATGAAGAAACAATGACAAAAGGACCCAGCCAATTTGCTTCCCACTTTCCTTTCTTTTCTCTATTAGCCTAATTTTTTGGATTTTCTCTCAATACTAGATCTCCTACTTGAAAAGTTGTTGGTTTAATATGCTTGTTATAGTTCCTTGAAATTCGATTCTGATACACTTTCAAATGATCATAGGCTTAAGTTTGATGTTCCTCCAACATTTCCAATTGTTGAAGTTGGGCAAATCTATAATCTTCATCCATTATTAATCCATGCAATGAGACTCGTAGGGATGGTATTTCAACTTCTAAAGGTAGAACAACTTCAGCCCCATAAACCAATGAAAAAGGTGTAACTCATTTCGGGTTTGAATACTAGTCCTATAGGCCCATAATGCTGGATTGATTTGAAGATGCCAATCTTTTCCTGACTTGCCAACGGATCTCTTAAGGATTTTAAGGATGTTCTTGTTGGTAGCTTCTGCTTGTCCATTACCTTGAGGATAGTAAATGGAGGAAGAGTGATGTGTAATATGGAATGTGTCACAAAGTTCATCAATATCTTTGTTCTTAAACTATTTTCCATTATCTGTGATGATGGCGTGAGGAATGCCATATCTGCAAATGATATGATTTAGTGTAAACATGGAAATTTGCTTCCCTGTTGCAGTTGATAAAGGGACAACCTCAACCCATTTAGTGAAGTACTCTATTGCCGTGACTATATACTTGTGTCCATTTGAAGAAGGTGGATAAATCATGCTAATCAAATCAAAACCCCATTGATAGAATGGTCATGGTGTGACAAAAGGGTGTAACTCTTGTGCTGGTGCATGGATCATATCTCCATGGTATTGACATTTTGCACAAACTTTGACGAATTGACAAGCATCTCTTTCTAAGGTTTTCCAAAAGTACCCCATACGTAAGATTTTCTTAGCTAGGTTTAAACCACTCAAATGTGACCCACAAATACCCTCGTGGACGTCTTTTAAAGCTAATTTTGATTCATCTTCCTCTAGCAAGCTAAGGAGCGTTCCGTCAAGACCTTTACGATACAATGTGTCAGAAAGGATGGTATAACAGGCCACTTGTCTTATGAAATTTCACTTTTGAGCACGGGTTTGGTCTATACTAGGTAAGGTTTGGTCGTTTAGGTAGGCATAGATGGGTCCATACCATGGTGATTCATGTCCATTTAAAAGGGCAATAATTTGGGTATCAGGTAGGTCAAATATTGGTTTAACCAATTCTTCCACCAAGAACTCATACTTTTCATTTTGATCGGGCATTTGAAGTAAAGATGCCAAAGTAGCCATTGCATCCGCTGCTCTATTCTTGTCTCTTGGAATTTGTTCAAAAGTAATCAAAGCAAATTACCTTTTCCAATCATCCACCAATTTCTTGTAAGGCATAAATTTTTCATCCTTAGTATTATATTCATCATTAACTTGATTGATGACTAATTGAGAGTCCCCATAGACTTGTACTTCTGTGACATTCCATTCCAAGGCCATCTTGATACCTATGACCAAAGCTTCATACTCTGATATGTTATTGGTGCAAGGGAACAATAACTTGTAGGATTTTGGGATTGTGTAACCTTGTGGTGTAATAAAAAGAATGCCTGCTCCACTACCATTTTGGGTGTAAGATCCATCAAAATAGAAAGTCCATGTCTTAGCTTCTACATTCACAATTTCAAAATCTAGAAACTCCACTTGTATAGGATGTGTAGATTCTTGAGGATATTCAACCAATTTATCGGCTATAACTTGACCTTTGATTGCTTTCCTATCAACATATTCAATGTTGAATTCACTAAGCACCATTACCCATTTTGCAATCCTTCCAGTTAAAGCTGTTTTGCTAAGTAAGTATTTTAAGGGATCAATCTTGGCTATGAGCTTCACCTTATGCAACAACATATAATGTCTTAACTTTTGAGAGGAAAATACCACTGCTAGACAAGCCCTTTCCATGAAGCTATAGTTTAATTCATATTTGATCAATGTTCTACTCAAGTAGTAGATATCTCTTTCTTTTCCTTCATCATCCTCTTGTGCCAATAAGACTCCTAAAGATTTTTTTGTTGCTAAAATATAGAGTAACAAAGGTTTTCCTTGAATAGGTGACATCAAGATAGGTGGATTCATCAAGTATTTTTTCAACAATGTAAAGGCTTTATCACACTCCTCATCCCATGTGAAGATGGTGTCTTTATGCAGTAATCTGGTGAAAGAATGGCATTTCTCCGCCAATTGAGAAATGAACCTCCTTATAGATTGAAGCCTTCCTTGAAGTGACCTCATTTGACTAATGTTCTTTGGAATGTCCATGTCCATTATTGCTTGTACTTTTTCAAGATCTACTTCAATACCTTTTGCTGAAACAATGTATCCTAGGAGTTTTCCAGATTGTACCCCAAAGGCACATTTCTTTGGGTTGAGTCTCACTTTGAATTGTTCTAGCCTTGTAAAAATCTTCTCAAGTATGGATAAATGGTCTTTTCTTTTATGTGACTTAGCTAGAATGTCATCCACATAATCTTTCATAAAGGTGTGCATCATGTCATGGAAAATGGTAGTCATTGCTCTTTGATAAGTGGCTCCGACATTTTTGAGACCGAAAGGCATTACATTCCAACAAAAAGTACCCCATGGGCATGTAAAGGCTGTCTTCTCTTGATCCTTAGGTGTAATGCGGATTTGATTATACCCACTAAATCCATCCATAAGTGAAAACATAGAATGACCTGCAGTGAGATCCACAATAGCATCAATGCTAGGCAATGGAAAGTCATCTTTTGGGCAAGCAAGGTTTAAATCTTTGAAATCTATGCAAACTCTTATAGTTTTATCATGTTTGGTAACCAGTACAATGTTGGAGATCCATTAGGCATATGCTATTACTCTTATAAATTCTTCTTTGAGTAATTTCTCCAATTCTACTTTGACCAAAAGAGCTACATGTGGATGCATTTTTCTCAATTTCTACTTGACGGGCTTAACCCCAGGTTTCACATTTAAATGATGCATTATGAAACTTGGATCTAATCCGGGCATATTAGCATATGACCATGCAAAGTTGATTTTTTTTGCTTGAAAGAATTCAATGAATTCTTTTCTCTCCAAGGGACTCAAAGATGTTGCCAAGTGAATGAATTTAGGATCCTCTTATGTTCCAATGTTAACCTTTTTTGTGGGTTCAATAAGTATAGGTGATGTTTCATCTTCATGAGCTGGTAAGGTGTCCAACTTCTCTCCCTTAGGTGCCGCAGTTGGGTTTTCACCTTCGGAAACATCCTTTATTTTTACTTTTTTTGGGTCTAGCACTGCCACATGGTGGTTTTCACCACTAGACCTTCTCATTTTTTTGTATATTTTCTCTTCATTTTCTAGATTAAGAGGTTGAAAACCTGCCCCTATCATCATATCCTAAGTAAATTCATTGGTGGAAGAATCAGGTTCAACCACATTGAGGTATAAGGCCATTGCATTGTCATTTGGGAAGTAGAGTAAGTCATTTAGCATGGAAAGATCCCAATCGATAAGTTTGGGGTGTATTAAGGACAAAGATTCATTGGATGGGCTTTCATTTGAAGGATTTAAGGACATTACTTCATTTGATGGTTCATACATTGTATCGTCAAGGTCTATGACATGTGCCTCTTCAAGATGGTCCATGGAAGAAGGATCAAAATCCTCTCCATCAGAGTCCTCTAAGATTTCTATGGGAAAGAAAGCACGTGGATTAAACACTAGGTTAGAATCTCCCACCCATGAAGGTACCCAAGGTTCACCTACCCATTGAGTGAAAAGAGGTTCTTGTTCTATATTGACTTTTTGAGGTTCACTTGATGTTTGAGTCGAATTCAAACTTTGAGCCACATGTTCTTGATTCTCAACTTTAGGAGGAGTTGCATAAGTGTGAATGGTATCAACCTCTATGTCATGAAAAGATTCTTTGGACAAGGAATCCCACTCATAATCCCTAGAATCATCTTCACTTTTAGAACCTACCATATGGATATGAGCATGAAAATCATGCATGGGACTTGAAATTTCTCCTTTATGTTGAAAACCTATGTCGGCTTTCTCTTCTTTTGCTCTCCAAACTGGTTCAATAGGTTCTAACAACCCTCTATGTCAACCTCCTAAAGGTCATCTTCCCTTATACACCCATTTTCTTCATGATATCAAATCCTTTGCCATATTGATCAGTTTGGATATTGATATGTTGAACCCTTTCATTGGAATTCGTTGAATTGTCATCCTCTTTATAAAGCCATTGTAATACCTCATTATCTTCTTTGTCCATTTCTTGTTTGTCACATTCCCTTAAAAAATGGGAATTATATTTATAAGGTGTATGATCTTTGGATGGCTTCCCATGTGTCCTTGGAGATGTAGGTAAATCAAATAGGGAAATGGAATATTCCCCTACCCCTTTTGAGTTAGTTTTGCATTGTTTCTCAAATTGATTCATTAGGTCACTCATCTTTTCATAATGATCTTTCTTAGTTTGGTCCCTTTCCTCCTTACTGGGTTTAGAAGTTTCCATTCTCAATGTTGAAGTTTGAACTAAATTATCCTTTGAATTTGAACCCTCATAACTCATCTTTTCTTGTCCCTTAGTCGATGTAGTTGAGTTAGTTTGAATAGGGTTAGAAGTTGATGTGACATTACTTTCTTCCTTGGCTTCTTCCATGGTAATATCAGGGATGAATCTTTCCCTATTATGAGGAATATAAAATTCATGACTTGTCTTTAAAGCATTGCAATATTGGAAAGGATTTGAATCTCTTCCAATCGTGATCTCTTCCCCCATCTATGGAAATTTTATGCATTGGTGATATGTAGAAGGTACCGCTTGCATTTCATGTATCCATGGCCTCCCTAGTAAGATGTTGTAGGTCAATTTCATATCAAGAACCTGACATATGGTATCCTTTTTTATAGGTCCCA
>MU224737.1:9547029-9661435 GCA_018584345.1 Thuja plicata
GAATTTAATTATTTGATTTCATGATTATTTAATCCTTTGATTTAATTTGATTTTTGTCCACTTTGCTTGATAAATGTCCATTTGATTTGATCCATTTTAATGCATTGAGATGAGATTTGAGGCATTTTGCTGAGATTTACAATTTTGAATGCTTAAGATACACTTGGTCAAATTTAGGTGTCTACAATGTGTATGTGTGTATACGTGTATATGTGTAAATATGTATATATACACAAATGTGTGTATATGTGTAAATATATGTGTATGTGTGTATATGTCTATATGTCTATATATACACAAATGTGTGTGTATGTGTATATGTGTATGTGTGTATATGTGTATGTGTATATATGTATATTTTAATACAAATGTGTGTATATGTGTATATGTATAAATGTGTATGTGTAAATGTGTAAGTGTATATGTGTAAATATATATATACACAAATGTGTGTGTGTATATACACATGTGTGTATATATACATATGCATGTGTATGTGTGTATATATACACACATACACACCGTATTAAAAAAAATTAAGAAATAAACAATTAAAATTATTTATGCATCTTCTTAGTCATCTTTTGGGTGAACCAAACGGGTCCAACCCATATTCCAGAAATCATTTCTAGGATATGTATCTTCCAGAATTGTAGCATCTTCTAGAATTGACCATATCCAGCATTTGGTATTCCAGCACCCAAACAGGCCTTAAAGACCTATATCGACACACTCATACCTCTGTTTTTCCACACTCGACATAAGAAATCAACACACTTAGTTTACTAGATTGACACACTTGTTATTCTGGAACGACACACTTACGGTCATGAAACACTGCACTCGCCTATGTAAATATTCTTCTATCTTTAGATTCCCCTCCTTTGTTGTAAAATAGTGCTCTTGCACTAGTCAAACCATGAAAATGTACACATGAAACGATGCAGAAAATTGGTTAAAAAAAAGGGTCAAGATCTAAGAACCAGTTGAACAATGAAAAAAGAGAAAGGGAAATCAAGTAGAACAAAGGACTAGCTCACAGACTATGAATCACAACATTAGAAGTAGAAATCATATACAAAGGTCTTTTCAATATTTATCTGGACAAGGTAAGTAGAAACACTCAAAATTTTGATTGTCGTTCTACTGTTCCAATTGCGCAAATGGATTACCAAAAATGATTGCTAGATTTTTACGATTTTTCATACTAACATTTATTTTTAAAGCTTGTGGCGTGGAAGCAATGTTAACTCTTTTTAATCTAAAATCAATTCATTCATATTTTGGTGCTTAAAAAGAACAAATGTATGTCCAAACAACACCTCACTTGTATTTTGGTACTTAAAATTGACATGGTTTAAAGAATTGAACAAGGAAAAGTACATTTAAATTTGGTGCATAAAACTGAACAAGAAAACTCTCATCTAGTTTGGTGCATTAAAAATGAACACGTGTTTGTATGGATGATTGGTAGATTAGTTAACATTTTATTTCGGTATATAATTCGTTTAACCTTGTGTTTAGAGTCTTTGGTGCGCTTGCACAAACTTTTAGAATAAAAACTATTTTATTTTCTTGGAGATGTCTTTTTGGGGACCATGCTTCTTACTCAGAGGATTACCTCAAATTGGTAAATCCTTTCACCCAGTATATAAACAAGACATGGGGAAACCCTAGAATGTCTTATATCTAACCAAGCTCAGGCGAGGTATGTTGATGATAGCTCAGATCAGGCCTATGTGCCTAAGGAGCCGACATGGTCCACTAGAGACTTTAGTGTCTCATACATGTACAAACTGATTGGGGAGACTCCACAAATCTGACTAAATCCTTATTGATTGGAGGTCACCCATTTCACCTCCAAACGTCAACTTATTTTGATGCAAGGGGAGGGAAGAATCTCCCCCACTAGATCCCCATCATATGTGTCCCAAGGTGTTGTGTTGTGTTATTTAAAGAGAAATATTTTTTGAAACATCAAAAGGTACCTGGCAAAAGGTAAAAGCACGAGAACCTACAAGTGGACTTTCATATTCTAGTAATGTTCTAGTAGTGCAACACTTTTATGTGAGTTGACACACTACCAAGAAATGGGCTTGAAATATTTTGTACGAGACCCATTAACCTTAGGTTAGACTACTTGTATTTTCTTTTTGTTGTGTAGACCAAGTGATAACTCGTGACTTTCAAAGGTCATCGAACATGTGGAGGGGCACACATTCCAGATACTGCATAAGACTGACTTGTTTTGGGCACTAAACCAACTTGAAAAAGACTCACCTAATGTGGTAAGAAGAGGAAGATTCCAACCAATATTTTTAGTCAAAAACGCCAACTTGGAAAAGGCTCACGTAATGTGGTAGGAATAGGAAGAGGAAGAGGAAGAGGAAGATTCTGATTTCCAACCAATATTTTTAGTTAGAAAATGCCAGCATTGCATGTAAAAGATGGAAAAGTTTAGTGAAGAAGAAGATGATCAAGGGTTTCTTAATGTTGGTTACACGTCACACGTTTAAATGGCCCCATGAAGCCATTTTTTTTGCAATCTTTCACTAGTCCGGATTTAGCCCTAAAGTGCCAACCAAGAAAAGGCTCCTATCTTAGGCTGGGGTCCCATGGGATGGGCTTAAGCTCTATTTTTAAGGAGCTGGAGGTCCCATGGCAATTATTTTTTAAGACTACAGGATTAATTGGAATCTCCTGTTAGAAAATAGGAGCCCCTACTTTTTAGATCTTAAAATTTGAGGGGGTGAAAATGGGGTGGGGCTGGAAATTGCTCCACCAGCTTAGGAGATTTTTCACCACATGTCAGATTTTAGAGTGAAATTAATTATTTTAACACAAATTTATTAGTACATAAATTTTGGAAGATAAAAGCTTCCTTAAATTTCTGGGCTAAACATTTAAGCTGAACTAAAGAATAAAATTTACAGGACTGCTCACTTTAAAATATTCCTAAAAATCTTCAAGCAGCTCCACCTCTATTTTTAAGGAAGCCCCCTCCCATGGCCCCTAGCTTTTAAAGAGGCAAAATTTGTTCCAACATATTTAGAATTATTTTTCTTTTTCATAAATTGATCTTATCTCGAAGAGCTTAAGTAGGCAGCATATTGTATTCAAAATGGCAGTTGTTTCAATGTTAGATATTTTGATTGCTTTATTCTATCATGCAGTGAATTCAAGTGTATGGAACAATTGTAACAATACCATAACATATTGCTTGGGATTCTAGTTCCATTTTTTAGTGGAAGGAAACATCTGTTGTTCACATTCCAGGTGGCCATAGATAATTCCGGTCATTTCAGCCAACACATAAAACATTAGTAAATTGCAAATATATTTCATTGCTCGGTTTTTTATCAAGATTATGCTCCTATTACCAATTTGACAAATGCATATTGTCCATATCCTCTACTGTGGCACATTTGGCTTGCATGTCTACCAGCGCAGTTGTAGATTTAAAATAATGGCTTCCAGTCCCAGGGTTTCAGGCATCTAAGACAAGTTTTCTGTCTAAATAGACTTGAATGTGCTTTTTATTAGAATCATGAATGAAACAATGGAAATAAATGGCAAGCAACTTACCTTAGGCTTCTGCATAAATTGTGTCAACAATAAATGGGAAACAAAACCAATCTCTCCAAAACTATTGCTTCAATGTATCTATTATTCACAATATATCAAAAGTAGATCTGTATCAGTGGGCCCTTGGTCTATTGGTGAAGTTGAAAAACTCACAATGAGTCTACTAGGGATCAAGTCTTGTTGAGTGCAAGGCTCCCACATTATAAGGGATGAACCCCAGATAGTGCCCCAATGAATTTGGCGGCATGGAAAAAACGGCATTGTGAGCTAAGAATCTCCCTCTCATGCATGCAAAGTGTGATAGCAAAGACAAGGCACCTGTACTACTTTACAAATGCCACCTACCCACCAGAAATTTCAAAATAGAATATTGGCAAATGCTTTATTTTGCTCATTCCCCAAAAGATTTTTATTCGATTTTTTTAATTGATTTTAAAAAAAAATCCCTTGCAAAAAATAAGAATGAACCGGAAAAAAAGGAAAAACTGCCCAGCATTCCATTTTGAAAATCTTAAAAAGAAATTTATTTTCCCTTCTCGTATGCTCATTCCCCCAAAAGATTTTTATTCGATTTTTAATTGATTTTAAAAAAAAAACCTACTAAAAAAATATGAAGAATGAATCAGGAAAAATGGAAAAACTGCCCAGCATTCCATTTTGAAAATCCAAAAAATCAAAGCCATAAGTAATCACTAACATATAGAACAAACAATAAATTTTGCAACCAATTGACAAAATAGTTGTTTTTATTTGCAAGAATAAATTTCAGGACAAAATCAACATTTGAAGCTATTATAGAACAGGAAGAATGCCCTTATAATTAAATTAAGCTATCTAAAGGAAGAGTGCCCTTATATTTGAATTCAGCTATCTAAAGCTGAAACTCCAACCAATCATCTGGTTTGGGCTTCAAAGGAAGTAGGAAGAAAAAAGCTCGGTAGTTTGGGACTTTTGTAGTGAGTTTATTGGCAACTAGGATATACAGATATTTTTAAAACACCATCAATCCAACTAAAATGCTGTGAGAAACAGATTCAGCTTTTCAAAACATCATGCAGGAAGAAAATGAGAAGAGGGCTGTCTGATTTTGGCTTCATATGCTTTGGGAAGTCAAAATCGGAAAACAGTAAATGAATATGAATATTATAGAGCTGAACAATTCAAATTTTGGGCCGAATCATTACTTCAATTATCATCTCAATTCAATTAAGAGTGACTTGGGTACTCAAAAATCATATTCCGAATGTCCTGCACTGTTGCACATTTGGCATGCACTCCTACCAGCAAAGTTGCAGATTTAAAACAATGGCATTTGCAGTTGATTGAGAATCCTGGAATCAACCTACACAAAAACTTCATGCTTGCACAAAATTCAAACATACAGTCACAGTTGTGGCTGCTGCAATCACGTCCAAATAGTAGTTAGTATAAGAACATATTTAGGATTAGTATTGTACAGGGGCCGCGCGAACGCAAGCCCCCTCTGTCACAAATTATGACGTGCACTCTCCACAGTGGGAGATGCTAGACAGAGGCCCCTTCCAGTGTGCAATGAAGGTGCTCTCTCTAGGCCATCGGCCTTCCTGATCACCGATTCACCCCGCCCAGGTATGTATGCAGCAATGGTACCCCTCTCCTCGTACTTGTACTTCCTCTCCCCCCTTCATCCTTCCTCTCTCGCATGTGGGATCATTAACAGCCTGTTGCATATATCACAGATCTCACCAGCAGAATACCAAGATGAGTGATTTCATATTGGAAGAGCAAAACAGCTATAATGTGTCATTAAATTGGACAACTTGAAACAGCTGCATACTTGCTGCAGACGCAAAATTCACATTTTTTTTTATAAAAGTTTAGTAATATCATCCTTAGTCCTGCCGTGCAGAGACTATGGTATTTGTTTGCATTCATTGTTTGTTTCAGTATAGATGGGCAGTGTGCAATTTTCCTCAACGGAAAAGTAGACTAATTGAAAAGCATACTTGAGCTTAGCAGCAAAACAATGTGTCGTTCTTCAACTATAACCTGCTATTGACCGGTGGAATCCTTGTGCAGTAAGAACTATAATATGTGCTACCTGCTACCCCTCCTTTTTCACAACCACCAGCGTTTGGATCAACGTCTATTTTAGGGGAAGAGCACGGAAACGTGTAAACAGCAAACTAAAACGCCTATCTAATTTTGAAGGGATGCAGTTAAGCTCACACATAATGTACTAGTGATCAAATTTGAAAAATGCACATTTTTGTGAAATTTTCAACATCTATTCTTCGTGATCTACATATTTTGTGGTCAAAAACCACAAAAAAATTGCCAAAAACTTACTGTATTTTTGCGAATTTAGAAAAAAAAAAGTAAGAATTTTTATTTTGTCTTTAGTGCATCCTGTATGAAGCTTAGCCATCGCCATTTTACACAAACTAAAATATATAATTAAAAGTTCATTAATTAATATATAATGTACTAATAGCTGCCCACTTGCACCCTCCATAATGGATATTTTTGAATGACTATTAGGACATTTGTGCATTAAGTATTGACAATTTTTGAACGCCTATTAAGACATTTGTGCAAAAGTATTGGCAATTTTTAAGTTGTAGTACACAGTAATTGAGGCATCTTTTAGTAGGTACTTTGAAATGACCACTTTTTAACTCTTACACAACATATCCCATAGCATGTGTCACTGCTACCTAGAAGCTAGAACAATAGTTATATGCAGTTAAGTCGCATATGGAGACAACCGAAAGAAATCGTCAAAATCCGATTTATCATTTAGGATGTGTGGGTGCACGAAATTAGCTATAACAGTTATTGGTACACTTCCCCTATTCCCTAGGTGTACGACTATCAATCAGATGTTGAATTCTTCAAGTGATGAAAAGAATATAATAGGTAACAAAACTTTTTTTTGTCATGTAATTTCTTGTCTTATTCTTGAGATGCTCTTATATATGATTATGTTGAATATGGGACAATTTTTGCCACAATGATAACTTTAGACCTTCCCCTATCCTAGTATGTGTGCATGTGACTTATCATGTTCTATGATCCATACTAGGGATGTCATGACTTCCCCATCTTACACCTACATTATTCCTCCATTGGATTGTTTTCCCCTTTTGGTCTACCCATATGTCTTGATATTGATTTCTAATCTTAATGCATTCACATCCATCACATTATTATGTATTGCTTGTTATAGGTGGGCTTCATACACTTATTACTGTACATGGTTTATATGCTTATATGTTTAGCCTATATTTATGTACATGGATTTTTTTTGTGTTCCAATTCCTTGCATCCTTGAAGAATATTCCTAACATGAGCCATTTTGATCTTCTAAATGGTTACATGCAACTATAAAAGGATTCAACACTATGTATATATTGATCACTATCACATAACATGACAACTCCTAATATGTCATCTAGATTTCTATACAAATAAAACTTCTTTAACTCCAAACTTAGTTTTTTATTTTCTTCCAGAGAACCAAGCAAACTATGCACATTCCACTTGTCAAAATGACATTATTCATGTTACACTTATTTCATATTTTCTTCTATAGGCTTATATGGAGCTTAGATGCTGGGGATGAACACATACATAATGCAATCCAATTAGTCCATTACTTTACACAAACCTCGGTATCATTTTTATAACTAAGTATTTATTTTTATGCATATTTGTGAGGGTTCATTTACATTAAAATGACATGTTCATTTAGGAGATTGTAGACAAAATATAATAGTGAATTTTTTATTTTCATGCTAATTCCCATTTAGTTTTGTGTCCATTTCAAGAGAATGACTTACAATGGAATTACATGGCAACACATGCACAACTTTGGGTTAGGTTTGGCTTCTTGTCTAATTCATATCCACCCATATATACTCTTCTTTACACACATTCCTAACACTCATCCTTATCCTTGACCTACATGTATTTTTCCCACACATTCGCGTTGTTTATTGACTCTAATCTTTGTACATTTGTTCCTTTTGTTTGAGATTTTAGACTTCTTGTCATAATTCATTTTAGTGATGCATTGGATTCAACTTGCACAGTCTAGATCAAATTCAAACTTTAAAACTTTATAAATTTTTAAAAAGTGTACAATGCGTTGGCCTAAGACAATGTGCAAAAAATCACATCCAGTAAGCAATAGATTGATCAAGAAATTTGGAATCAACCTACATAGAATTTGATAATTGCATAAAATTTGAAGACAATCAACACCTTAAGGATTTTAATTTTGTTCATAATAGACAACCAATTGTACAAATAATCAACTTTAACGCCCCATTTTTAAAATAAAAACTAAGCACACTCTTATATCAAGTTTGATTTCCTAATCTAATATTTATTGTTTACTTTTTATTTATTTATTTTAGATGACCATTTAATTAATCTAGATCAATCCATTCTTGTATATTTAAAGCTTATTTGATTAACATAGAGTGAAATGAAATAATATTACTTTTTTTATTGATAAATAGAAACAAGGGTTGTAGAGTAATTGTAATCCATGTTAGGGGTTGCACAGTAGATACAATCCATGCTAAGGGTTGCAAGGTTGGAGAGGGATTTACATGAAGAAAACATAAGATACGATTGGGATAATATATTTGGATAGAAGGATGTTTCTTTCTTTGCATATATTATTTAAATAATTTATTAGTAACTTTTAAACATGTTTTTTATCACGATAACTATACATTTTGAAGGGGCCCCGAAACCCTTTTAAAAAGATGAAAAAAGATAGTCATTTCAAGCACAAAACAAAAACACTATGTCAAAATAGCTGACAAAAACCAAAAAGGGCTAAACCCCAAATTACATAGTGAAGAGCATAATAAAAAAAGTGACACCCAAAATAGAGAAACTTCCAGTAATATGGGTGCAAAAAAACCTTCCAGCTTCAGAATCAATCCAAAATTTTAACAAACTCTTCGGCCTCCACCATCTAGTTCTGAATATTCTAAATTGTCTCTTTCAGATTGCTGATATCTTTGGCTTGGGAAGCATTTTTCTTTCTGGTACTAGATCTTGTTCTGGAACCAGGACCGGACAACTGAATATCATGTTTCTTGTCTTCCTCATCATTAACTTTGTCAGAGTTGTTCCCTTCCAGTAGAGCACATAGGGCATTCAGATTATCAACTGTAGTTTGTATCCCCGCATTATTCATTGTGATCAGCTTCTTCATCATGATGTCACTTTTGTTCACTTTCTCTTTGATCAGTTTAATAGTATTGTCAATAGCATTAGAAATAATATCTTCTAGCTTAGTAGTATTATTAGTTACCTTCTTAGAAACATTCTTGCCTTTCTGATACTCCTCTGCATCATTCCGCATTTTGACAATGGTCTCCTCTAGCAGAGCATTCCTCGCCTCCAAAGCTTTGAGCCTAGTGCAAATTTCTTGGATATCTTCTTGGACCCATTTATCAATATTATAGCCATACATGGCTTTATTTCTTGCAGCTTGCAGCACACTAATGTTAGTAACTCTTTTGGCCTTGAAATCCTAGTCCCACAGATCTTCCTCTATGCTTCTCTGATTTTGCATTTTCTTTCCCGTCTCTTCAATTTCTCCCTTAGGACTCTCAGGAGGAGTAGGGTTAATCTCGCAGTCTACATTATCATTGTAGTCTTCTTTATCTAAGTCATCAGTATTATTGTCAACTTGGGTTTCTTCATCGTTACACCCCAGATTATCAGTGATATTGATGTAACACTATTCTTGCTTCTCCCTAGTTTCCTCTAGGGTCTCCTAGGCCACTCTATTGACCTATTAGGGTTCTTCAACTAACCCTATCCTCCTAAGGATTATTCTCACAAGATCCTACCCCTTTCAACTAGTGAACACCAACAATGTAGAATCAAAAATCACCATGCTCTTTCCTAAGCTTCAAATTGTCTTTCTTGTTCCATTTGCACAAACTGATCCAAATGGATCCAAAAATCTTCCATGTGTAAAGGTGGCCTTCAAGATTTTTTATTGGACTAATTCAAATGTCCACAAACAACTTTGGGATTGAAACACTCAACAAGTTCCACATTCCAAGTCAATTACACCCAAAAGAGGGCTACTAGCATTAGGCCTAGTTGGGCTCCTTTTCTGCAATACCTTGTAAAAAATCTTAACAAGTTAGAAAAATAATACCATATCCTGATACCCTTTTTCAAGAGCCTAAGGATTTTCTAGGTCTTGGCTTCCAGAGGTGTCCGTACAGTACCTCCTACAAACATGCCTAAAATTCAGGGTTTTAGGTCCTTTTCACAATCTGCACAAGAAATCAATTTTCTTGGCTTACAAAACAACTCACCCAAACTTCTCCTTTGAGTTAGGGTTCCTTCACTCAACATACTACCTTTCCACAATGCTTTATTGAAGCAATGAATGCTTTCAATCCCTCCAAAATGCTCTGCAACTGTTGGTGATCCTTAGCCATACATCTCTAGCTCCCCTAGGGCATCACCTTATAAATAGTTGTCATACTTTCGTGGGCTCCTCCTTCACTGTAAATAATGTACATGGAGTCACCTTCCATAATCCAAGAGCCCGTACAAGTGCCACACTGGAAAAAGGATCTATGACCCCATTTGCATACATTGCTCAACTCAAACCAGTGATAGGACAAAAACTAAAAGATTTTAGAAAAGCAACTGAAACTATTCAAATTAACAAACTACCACCACAAAACATCTTAGAACAATCTAAATTACCAAAAACAATGCTTACAGAAGTTAATTCAATCCATTAAAATATCAGATCCTCACAAATGATAGAAACTTACAACTATTATTCAAATTCACAGTCCGTACACACTGTGACATAAGATTGCCAACCCTTGAAAATGCTTGAGGATAGCCTTATGTAGTTGACCAAGGAACTAAAACACCAGTTTCAAATAGTTATGGATCTAATTCCATAGAATTTTCATTCTTGCAACAAATGTTGTCAATGTTGTCAATGACAACATTGACAACTTTTGCAACTTTTTGGATATGCTATCCAAACTTGGTCTGTCCAATCTCTCCCAAATCACTAATTATGGTGTATAAACATGAAATAGGACCTTTAGTCCTTGCTTGGCCACATTTGGCACTAAAATCACAAAACACCCTAATGGACCTAGATTGGACTCAAAGGTCACTAAAGACCTAATAAGACATCCTCTCACTTAGCACACTACACACTAGGACCTACATGTCCCTTTATTAACCTAGTGGTCTGGCTAGAACCACTACAAGAGAAAAAATCAAAAGAATCCCTAGGTTACATTGCTCATTATCCCTACCTAGGTGCTCTTGCACCATACTCCCCCACAAAGGAAACCTATGTCACTCATGTAGACAGTATATCCTCAGAAATGCTCACCTTCTTGAAGTCTGCCTCTGCAATCCATGAGGCCTCTGACTCTAGTCTATCCTTCCACTGAATTAGGTGTTCCATGTAGATTTTATGTCTTGTAGTCTTCTTAAAACTTGAGTCCAGAAATTTTTCAGCTACCATATATGGTTTGGGAGGAAATAGAGTAGCCTCAACATCCTCACTGATTCCTTGACTTCCCCGACTGATCTCATCTAATTTCCCTCTAAATTGGATTAAGTACTGCACATTGAACATCGGAGATATGATCAAGTCTGATGGTAAGTGTATCTTATAGGCATTGGCCCCATATTTGGATAGTATTTTGCAAGGTCCCACCCTTTTCATCTGAAGCTTGGTAGGGACACCTTTCTGTAACCTTGATTTGTTCAAGTGAACCATCACATAGTCACCCACCTCAAACTGAACATCTCTCCTCTTTTCATCAACTTTTAGCTTCAACTTTTGTTGAGTGTCTTGGATTTGCTTCTTGACTTGTTCTTGTATCTCCTTCGTAGTATGGGTGAAATCCTCTGCATGCCCACTTCTGTACTCCATACCTCTAAGATCCCTGAGCTCACAAACACCCCTAGGGTCCATCCCTTAAACAATCTTAAATGGGCTTCTTCCTGTCATTCTGTTCTTACTGTCATTGTAAGCATATTCTACTTGGGGAATGACCACATCCCAAGTTTGCCCATACTCCTTAGTTAGGCACCCCAATAGGTTACCCAACACCATGTTTACCACCTTAGTTTGGCCATCAGTCTGAGGGTGGTAGGCTGGACCAAAAGATAGATTGGTACCCAATCTAGTCCATAATGTCCTCCAAAAATGGCTCATAAATTTTACACCCCTATCTTATACTATGCTCAAAGGAAGACCACGAATCCTCACAATCTCCTTAAAAAACAAATAGGCTATGTGGCTAGCATCATTAGTAGTCTTACATGGAATGAAATACCCCATTTTACTAAATATATCGACAACTACATAAATGCTATCATACCCCTGCTTGGTTTTGGGTAGGCCTACAATAAAATCCATACTCACACACTCCCATGGACGGTTAGGGACTGGTAAAGGCTAATACAACACTGTGTTACTCATTCCTCCTTTTGCCTTCATGCAAACAACATATTGCTCCACATATTTGGTGACATCTTTCACCAACTTTGGCCAATGGTAGAACCTTTGCACAAGCTCTAAGGTCTTGTTCATACCAAAGTGACCACTTAAAGATCCATTGTGTTTCTCCTTTATGAGATTAATCCTTATAGAGCCTCTTGGCACACATAATTGGTTACCCCTGAATAACAATCCATTTTGCAAAGTAAAATCTGGGAACTTGGTATGGAAATGGTTTTGAAAATCCACACTTACCTTGTATTATTCCCCAAAGTCCTCAGTTGCCTTGTATAAGTCTCTGAAACTATCAATGCCAATGCTATTTAGTTGGACTTCTTGGACTGTAAGTAACCTCTAGATTAAGGCATCTGCAACCTTATTGAGTTGTACCTTCTTATGCTTTATAGTAAAGGTAAATGCTTGTAAATACTCCATCCATTTCAAGTGCCTATTTCCTAGTTTCTCCTGAGTATTTATGTAGCTAAGAGCTTGATGGTCAGTAAATACCACAAACTCTTTAGGCAACAGATAATGCCTCCATTTTCTAAGGGACTGAACTAAAGCATATAGTTCTAGGTCATAAGAAGAGAATTTCTTCTTAGCCTCATTCAATTTCTCACTAAATAAGGCGATTGACCTACCTTCTTGACTCAATACACCCCCTACTGCTATTCCACTAGCATCACACTCAATGGTGAACAATTTCTCAAAGCTTGGTAATTGGAGGATTGGTTGAGTAGCTACTTGTTTCTTCAACAACTCAAAGGCTTTCTCTGCTTCCACATTCCATCTAAACTTAGCTTTGACCCCCCCCTTTGATATTATCTAATAAAGGAGCACAAATGCCACTAAATTTTATGATAAACTTTCTATAAAACTGAGATAAGCCATGGAAACTTCTTACCTCGGTGGCTGTGGTAGGTGGAGACTAGTTTAGGTTAGTAGCAACCTTGTCTTGGTCCATCTTCAAAGACCCTTTGGACACTACAAAGCCCAATTACACTAGTTCTTGTTTGAAGAACTCACACTTTTCAAGGTTGATAGCCAATTTCTCTTCATGCAATCTCTTTAATACTGCTTCTACATGTCTGATATGCTCCTCCTTTGTCTTGCTAAATATCAGTATATCATCAAGATATACCACTACAAACTTCCCTATGAAGTCCTTGAGCACTTCATTCATGATCCTCATGATTGTGCTTGGAGCATTTGAGATACCAAATGGCATAACAAGCCATTCATATAACCTATCCGTAGTCTTGAATGTCATCCTTTCATCCCATTCTTTCACCCCGATTTGGTGATATCCACTCTTCAAGTCCAACTTGGTAAAGTAAATTTCCCCTCCAAGGCAATCCATGAGATCCTCTATCCTAGGTATAGGGAACCTATACCGGTATTGTGATCCTATTTATGTCCCTTGAATCTGTGCAAAGTCTCCATTTTCCTCCCTTTTTGGATGCCAACACAACTGAGACTGCACAAGGGCTAATACTCTTCTTGATTAAGCCTTGATCTAAGAGTTCATGTACTTGTCTAGATACCTCCAAGTTCTGATCAGGAGTAAGCTTCTATGTTTCTTTATTGGGCAAAGATGCCCCTGGCACAAAGTCTATTTGGTGACTTATTACCCTCTTAGGTGGTAGGTGTTATGCCCTACATACCCGTCCCTACATTTTGTGTGCAAAATGTTGGGTCCCCCTTTTCGCTTTGGCTCTTGCCTTGTTTTCTATCTTTTCATTCTTGGTTGTTTTCTTCTTTAGGTTTTCCTTCCTACGAGGTTTGTTTTCTCTTGCTTTTGTATCTTGTGTCTCTGGGACCCAGTCCCAGAGGTGGCTGTTTCTTTTGTAGAACCGGATTCTGGACTCCGAGATTCTCTGCCACAATGTCTTCTTCTCGCAAGAAAGCATGGTAGCGTGGAATCTCTGGGCCTGAAGTCTGGAGGTTTGCCTATTTCAGAGTTTGTGGGGAAAAGGGTAACTTTCTTTTACCATGAGTATAAATAGAAATTACTGACCACTTTTACAGTTACCGCGATAAAAAAAAACTTGTGCTCAGAGTGATTAAACGACGATTAAACTGTGATTACCTTGTGCTTAGTGTGTTGATATCTGTTGCTTTGAGGTGCTTGTTCATGGTTGTTTGAAGGTTGAGCTCATTGCAGGAGTGCTCCTGGTGTTCTCTTCCCCCACTCTTCTGCGGATTTTCAGATAGGTCCTCTGGTTCTTTTCCATTTCTGTGTTTCTTGTTGTCTCTATTTTGTTCTTTGGTTTTGTTTTTTGCTTTGCATCATTTCTCTTTGTCCTATTGGATTTTGTTTGTTTGGTCTGCCTCCTGTTGGTGGGTTGGCACTGCCAGAGGGTTGTCCGTCCTCTGCACGGTTGTAGATTAGTGTAAATAGTGTATAGTGCCTTAGGGTAGCTTCTGTGTTAATATTGTTTATATCTCTGTAAATGATGTATATTTCTTTATATTTTGTGTATATCCATTTCAGCCCTCGGCCCTCTGTAATTTTATGCATGTATATATTTTGTATATCCATCTAAACTCGCGAGTTCCTCGCATTCGGTCATGCATTTTTGCTTCACGAGGCCAAGCTGGAGTCACCACAGTTTGAACTTGGCACCTTGCTGGTTCAAGCCATGGCAACTTTCTCTCTCTTCTGTATCATCACATTTGTGGCAGGATTAATTTCCCACGAGTGGGTATTCAAACCATGTCCCATCTAGCACTTAATTCCCCCGTGTCAGCCCACTTGTCACCACAAATTTCTTAGCGTCACTTGTCATCCTACCACATGCCAACACACATCGACCAAAGTATAGCTTATTGCCAGTCACATCGGCAATGGCTAAGTGGTCCAGACTCCGGACCTTTAGCAGGACCTTGTCCTCTACTTTCTCCCGCCACCTTGTTTAAATGCTCTGGAATGCTAAGTCATGTTCATTCTAGATACTCTAGAACTTTTTATGTATGTACTAATGCTTGGTTTACAGGTGCGGGTTGGGGAAGAATCTCCCAGAGTTGTAACTCAATTTTATAGACATGCCCTGACGGTTCTCTGGTCTTGCAGGTTGTGGATAGATTAATCAAAGATGTCTGACATTATTACCCCTCTTAATAGTCCAGAATTATCCACCACTTCCACCTGGGCAGCTACAAAGACAAAGATGGAAAGAATGCTAGTGAAGCTGCCCCTAACCTCCAAATATCTGAAGGAGGGAGCTATTACGGGGTCCAAGGTGGGCTCCAAAGTCCAGGAAATAACAGATACAGACCCCAGAACTTGGGCCGAATTGCAAGGTCTGATCCAGACCATTTATAGGTTGAAGGCCAAAGGAAAAAAAATGGCCACTTGCTTGGCCGCCTCTGGCATCATAAAGGCTAAAAAATTTCCATGTTCGGTGCAGTCACCAAAATTAATAAAGCAGCTAGCAGCACTATACAATGCGCCTACTTGCACGGTCCTACTTTTGGATCCCCAACCGCTACAATACCCCACCATAATCATCACCTTAGATGCTCCAAGCTTTGCTTCTGGGTAGGGGATTCCTTAGTTCAAAGGGTCCACTGTCATCAGTTGGGTTGACTCACTAAAGGAATTCGGTGAGGATGAAGCCATTTCCTGGCAACACCTCAATAGTCATTGGCTAAAGTCTACAAAGTGAGACCACAAAAGAATGAAGTTGGAAATTCCCCGTGGGGATTTCAAGGAGCCCATTCTAGTGGGCATCATATTTTTATGCAGGGTTTTTGGATGGCCCCACACCCCGGCATTATCAGCATGGATGTACTATTTTCTATACTGTATCACCACACACAACAGGACCTTCAACTGGGCGGCTATCATAGCCAACCATGTGGATATGAAGATGAGGACTGTCGCCCAAACCTCTCAATTTTATATGACTTCATATGTGTTGTGGGAATTAGCACAACAAAGGTCGGCTTTTCTAGGTTTGGGAATGGCTGGAGAACTTGGAAATGGCCCAGGATAGGTCACGCCATGGGATGATTATCCCCAGTTACAGTGGGAGCTCAGTTTCCTGAACTTCTACCAGGTAAATGACACGTTCATTTACCATAATATCTTAACCCTCACCTACGATTCTAGGTATAGATTATCATAGGTAGAAATGACTCTAGTCATCTCTTATGACCAGTATTTTATTTAGTTCTGGCATCACACCTACATTAGGGTGACAGGCTTCAATGGGAAGCCCTATCTTCTTCCCCGGTATTGTGGGGACAAGGTTATTCTTTTAGAGTTTTGCAGGCAGATGATGGATCTGCACGCCTTCTTCACATTGAGGAAGGTCATTGATGTCCCATTCCCTTTCTCTTGTGGGAATTACACATGCAGCCTCACCGCAGCCTGGGAGACAGAAAATGAACTAAAGAGCTTGGGGCTAGTAAAATTCCACCACTCCCAGAAAAATTATGATCCTCGCGGCAAGATCGCCACAACACTACCTCAGGCATCCGAGCCCCATGAAGTGGACATTGAGGACTTCTGGGCGGACTGCCATGACATTTTTGATCTTCGGGCCTGACAGAATACAAGGATGAGCAAAGGGCTCATGAAAGCACTGGATGTCCGGACCTTCCTGAAGGGATTTAAGGATGACAGGCCACTGGAGGATCTAGCATACAAAGGACAAGGGTTGGACAAACAGGATCTTCCTCCGGTGGACTGGGCCATCCCGGAGGATCTAACCATTGAAGGGGTAAGCCACCCCATTTTAGAGGCAAGTCACCAGTACTTCACCTGGGTGTGTCCCAAAAGCACCCAAAAGAAATCAACAGTTAAGAAGACCATCCCCTCTTCAGCAAGCGCCAGACCTTCTTTGTCTGTTGCACACGCTGAAGCAATCATGAGTAAAGGGAAAGGGAAAGAGGGTGCCCCAGTTCCCAAAGTGCCTCCCAAGGTTCCTACACTTCTAATGGCCCACCTGCACCAAAAAATGGAGTCTGCAAAGCTGACCAGTCAACAACTAAGTATGCAGGTAGCCGCCGGTCTCCCTATTACTCCAATGGCATCTGCTCACCTGACAGGGTCCTCCTTGTTGGCAGCTATGATAACCAGATAGACTTTCACCAAGGCAGAGTCTACCAACATTCTGGATACCGGGGCTTCACTCATAAGGAAGAAGAAAACAACGGTGACCCCCACACCTAGCATAGCCGCCGCCCCTAGCATGCCAGAGATGCCTCATGTAGATGTAAGTTTGGACTCTCCCAAACTCGAAGATATCTCGAACTCCTCACCCCTGCACAATGATTTTGATGACACCTTCTCGGAGGAGGAGCTCCTGGAGATTCAACATGGTATAAGTCATGCGATGGAGGAGATTGCGGCTCAGGATAAAGAAGAGGCCCATATAGAGAAAGAAATCCTAGAAGAGAAAGATACATCAGAGAAAGAGAGGATACCGGTCCAGGAGACCAAGAACACACCAAGGCAGCCCACAAATGTACAGTTGATGATTGGAGAACCCAGACCTGAGGGAAAAACCATACCTCCAACCATCATGCTTCAAACGCCTTTGGTAACTCTGGGTGACCAAGTGCCCCGGAGCACTTTCGGTGAGGTAGTAATGGTGGCCGCCTTGCTAAATTTTGGCCAGAGACCTCACCCACCTCCGAAAGATGTTCTGATGGAGGAGAACGCTCCAATAGATAAAGCCAATGTGGCCCAGGAGAAACAACAACAAATGGACCAAGAAGTCCCGGATAAATAAAATGAAGAAATAACTGGAACCAGAAGGGACGAAGTCCCTGAGAATATAGAAGAGATAGAGACTGGAGAAAAGATTTTGGATAATGCTACAGATTATGCCACCATGGAAGAAAACATCGAGGGTTCTAAAGAAAATGAAGAGGAATAGGAACAGGAAGAACCAAAACAAGAGCGAGAAAAAGAGCCTGAAGATAATGTAGATTCTGGGAATGTGCCACCAGATTTTGAAAGGAATCCTGATGAACAGGTCTTGATAACAAAGCCGCCCCAGCTGCCCCAATGGCTGGTGGAATCTAAGAAAAGGAAAGCCTCAATGGCAGCCATAAGCGCTCCACTCTCAGTGGCTAAAATGATGGCCAAAAGTACAGAGGCTAAGAAGCCCAAGAAGGCGCGGGCAGTCCATACTCTTTGGACTGGTCCCACTGGTATTACAGTTGCAACCATTGCAATACCCCCTCTTGATGCAGATGCAGTGGCCGTAAGGCCCGAAGACTACAATGTAATAGAGGTAGCATTGGGGAAGAGGGATAAGCAAGGTGAATTGGACTTGCTTAAAGAAGCCACCAAAGAAATAGAGGCTAGGTATATAAAGCAAGGCCATAAGCTACAAGAGGAAACATAAAAAAATGCCAATCTCCTCGCACTCTTGGCAGAACTGACATAGCCCTTGTCAGAGGTCCACCCTGGAACCCCTTCCTCCAGATTGTCACTTGCACAGGGCAACATGGATTCTCTGAGGATAATAAAGAAGAATGCACAAGCCATGGATGGGTGGGCAGCTGAGCAAGTGACCACAATGAGACAATTTCTAGTGGTGTCCCTCCCAGACCTTTACATGATTGATTCTGTTCTTAGCTAGGTGAAAGGCTCGGCTATTATATGGGAGCAAGATCTAGCAAAGTATGGAAAGTGGAAGGCCTGGCTAGAAGAGATCCGCAACATTGACAAGGAAGTCACCACTAAGTCTAGAATTTTGGGAGAAGAATCATATGATTCCCTCTAGGTCTAGTACTCCAGACTTGCCCTCAAAATTGAGGTTTGCAAGGAACTGGTTAAGACCTTGAAAGAGAAGATAATGACAGCCTGATATCCCTTGGGTTTGTTCAAGGCATTCATGGTTGGGGTATCACAAGTTTATCCTTTCACCACCAGCACATGTACCCTGGAGGACTATGTCCTTAGCAAGTTTGGTGAGCAGATGGAGTCCTTGTATCCGCCAGCCAGAGATTTTGACCAGGGCAGGTTATCCAGATTGTCAAAAACAATGATCCGATCGCATGATGCCATCAAGATGGTGGATGAATTCTGGAACGGGGCCAGAGAAGTTGAGAAGGCATTGGAGGTTGTCTACAGTCGGTGGGACAACATCCAAAGTATAGATGAAGAAAGTATAGGCCAAGTGTTGGAGGCTTGGGAAAAATCATTAGGGGCAATAAAGTCCTCCAGATTCCAGAGATGTTTAGCAGAAATATTTTTTTATTCATTCATTCTTTTGGAAGGCGGGTTCCCGAATCCTGCATTTTTGTATTCTTTAAGTGACCTGTGTCCTGGTTCCCAAAGCTGACTGGTCACTTTCAAGGTAGTTAATAAAGTTTTTCAGAAGGTGGGTAACCACAACAAGGCATGTTAGCTCGATAAGAGGTTTTTTGACAGATTGTCTTCTCGAGGCGCCGCTTCAACGTTACACCAACCACATCAGAGACAGGGCACCACCCTCCCATTTATGAGGCATGTAGCCTCGATCCCTAGGGGATCAAATTTCTTCTCTTTCATCTTGGCTCTCTTCTCGAGGCTGATTCTTCCACTCCTCTTTTCTTGTCTTATTCTTCTAACATGTCAGACCTTCTCCGTCTCGAGGTCTTTTGTAGCATGGTGTAGGTAGTACCGGCCACCAGATATTGTATTATATTCTAAAGTGTAAAATAAGTTAGGTTTAGGTTTAGGTCAAGTGATGTGTATAAATAATAAGTCCAACCTCATTCCAAGGGTTGGCAAAATTGATGATTTTGTAGTCCATAGTTCATAGCAATTTGGTTTTCTCAGTTCTCAGTTGCAGAGCTCAATGCTCCATAGATTCTAAGCTTTCAGTAGTTAAATTCTCCCTTGGATCCACCATTGTACCATGCACCAGTGTTTGTTGGAAGAAATGTTAATGAAGAAGGAAGAGTTCCCTCAATGATGTTGTTGGCATTCTGTCTTCTAGGTTAACGATATTTTATGCTTTGTGTTCTTCATGTCCTTTGCTCTGATACTTAAAGTAGATTAACGACCTCCTTTCCTTTGCTACTGATAAAATATGAAATGATGGTTGTATATTTCTTTCGTATTTAGTGTAGTGTGTTAGATCATTGTTGATGTCTTGAATGTTTAGTATAACTATAGGTAGATTAAATCTCTCTAACTCTGCGGTATCTTTTGAAGTTTATTTGTTAAATGAATGCACGCTTGTAGGAAACCCCACTCACTTGAATCCCCGGAGAGGATGAGTTGAAGATAACCAGCTATCCCCCTCAAACAAAAATAGTCACATCTCCCAATTGAGCCCCGCACCGTCAAGACCTGACTCTCACATGCTTGGAGGCCTGGGGAATCTCATTTCCCTAGACAACCTTTACAGGTGAAGTTGGTCATTACCCTGGTACCCAGTGACAACTTACCTCTGTTGGCAGACCCAGTCACAAAGTCCCATCAACAGTAGGGTTGCAGGAGTGCCATCACTCACTATGTCCTTGTACTTCACAAGCAATTCTTGTATCTCTGGTGGTAATGGCTCCTTCACTAGTTTTTCATCTTGCTTGGGTCTTAGCACAATGGCATACCCTTCACTCTCATCATCCTTGATATCTTTCACAAACTCCTTCCCACTACACAACATGACATTGGGAGTCTTTGACTGTGGTTCTTCATCTTCTAGTAAAGACTAAATCTTTAAAGTTTTCCCTCCTTTCTTGAAGGTGATGGAATTCTCCTTCCCATCATATAATTCCCCATTGTCAAATTTCCAAGGCCTTCCTAGTAGCAAATGGCAAGCATCCATTGGTAGGATGTCACAAAGTAACCTATCCTTGTACCCTTCAATTGAAAACTCCACCCATGTTTTCTCATTTACCAAAACACTTTGGCCTTTGTTGAGCCATGTCACTTTATAGGGATTCACATGGGGTATCTTAGCTAGCTTGAGTTTCACTACTTCCTCCTTTGAGATGATATTATCTATGGATCCAGAGTCCACAATCACTTTACAGACCTTACCAAGAATTTTGCATTTGATTATAAACAAGGCCCTCCTATGTTTGGGCTCATCCTTGATTGGTTGTCTTATCAGTACTCTTCTAAACATCAAGTTCTCTCCCATCTCTGAATCTAGATGGTCAATCTCAGGTGCTTTGACACTTGAAGTTTCCTCATGAGCATATGCTACCCTTTTATCACTGTTTGCTGTAGAAGGTTTGTCAGGACATCTATAGGTTGGATGGCCTAATTGCCCACAATAATAACAATTCATGGTTGCAAATTAAGAACTAATCCTACCTCCTCTTCCTCTGTCAGGATCACCATGATTACCCCTACCTTTGTTATATCCTCCTCTTAAACTGCTTTCAATGTGTTGCTCTGTCAACTTGTTCTCTCCTTGTGACCTTTTCTCACTACCTCTACCTTGGTATCCTCCTCTTTGACCCCTTTGGTCTCTTCATCTACCCCTGTTATTCTTGAAACTAGAGTCACCCTTCTTCTTGTTCTTTTCCTCCACTCTTATGGCCAACTGATGACACTTTTGTATTGTAGTTGGAGTCCATAGGCTAATCTCCTCTTGGATGTTCCACTTCAATCCACCCAAGTATATAGCCACTTTGATTGACTCCTCTTCTTGCAATTTAGATCTTAGACACAATCTTTGGAATTCCTCAGTGTATGAGGCTGCATCTAAGTCTTTTTGTTTCAAGTTTTGTCTCTTTCTATGGAGTTGGATTTCATAATTCTCTGGGAGATAATTCTCCTTCAACTTGATCACCATGGCATTCCAATTTTCTATTGGTTGCTTCCCCATTCTTACCCTCTCATCCTGAAGGAATTTCCACCAAGTCAAAGCTGACCCTCTGAGTCTAGACTTGGCCACCTTAAGCTTTTGGGTTTCAGTCACACCATCACATTCGAAATGGTTCTCCATTCCCTTTATCCAGTCCATGACTGCTTCAATATCCATCTTGCCACTAAACAAAGGGATTCCTTTTAATGCTTTTCCACCTAATGATTTAATGGCCTTCAAGAATGGATCTTCATTCAAGACAAGGTCTAGTTCGGGAATGATGTCTTCCTCAGCAACCTTCTTTCCCCTATCACTGCTTTCCACTCCTTCTCTGCTCCTAGCTGCTTCACTTGCAACTTCCTCTAGTCTTAACCTTATGCCTTCTAAGGCTTCTTCAAGGAGTTGGTTCCTCTCCTTTTTCTCATCAACTTCCTTGGCTAACTCTGAATTTGTCACCATCTTTGACTCTCCTACTGATTCTCTAGTAGCTGCAGACATACACCAACTTCCCAAGTTTCTCAACTTGCTCTGATACCACTCTAATGTAACACTATTCTTGTTTCTCCCTATTTTTCCTCTAGGATCTCCTAGGAAACTCTATTTAACTATTAGGGTTCTTCAACTAACCCTATCCTCCTTAGTATTCTTCTCACAAGATCCTACCCCTTTCAACTAGTGAACACCAACAGTGTAGAATCAAAAATCACCATGCTCTTTCCTAGGCTTCAAATGGTCTTTCTTGCTCCATTTGCACAAACTGATCCAAATGGATCCCAAAATCTTCCATGTGGAAATGTGACCTTCAATATTATTTATTGGACTAATTCCAATGTCCAAAAACAACTTTGGGATTGAAACCCTCAACGAGTTCCAAATTCCAAGTCAGTTACACCCAAAAGAGGGCTACTAGCATTAGGCCTAGTTGGGCTCCTTTTCTGCAATAAATTGTAAAAACTCTTAACAAGTCATAAAAATAATACCATATCCTGATACCCTTTTTCAAGAACCTAAGGATTTTCTAGGTCTTGGCTTCCAGAGGTGTTTATATAGTACCTCCTATAAACATGCCTAAAATTTAGGGTTTTCGGTCCTTTTCATAGTCTACACAAGAAATTGATTTTCTTGGCTTACAAAACAAATCACCCAAACTTCTCCTCTAAGTTAGGGTTCCTTCACTCAACATACTACCTTTCCACAATTCTTTATTGAAGCAATGAATGCTTTCAATCCCTCCAAAATGCTCTGCAACTGTTGGTGATCCTTAGCCATGCATCTTTGGCTCGCCTAGGGCATCACCTTATAAATATCGGCCATACTTTCTTGGGCCCCTCCTTTACTATACATAATGTACATGGATTCACCTTCCATAATCCAAGAGCCATGCAAGTTCCACGATGGAAAATGGATCTATGACCCCATTTGCATAAAGTGCTCAACTCAAACCAGTGACAAGACAAAAACTAAAATATTTTAGCAAAGCAACTGAAACTATTAAAATTAAAAAAATACCACTACACAAACTCTTAAAAAAATCTACATTACCAAAAAAAATTCTTATAGAAGTTAATTCAATCCATTAAAATATCAGATCCTCACAAATGATACAAACTTGCAACTGTTATTCAAATTCACAGACTGTACACACTCTTACATAAACTTGCCAACCCTTGCAAATGCTCAAGGATAGCCTTATGTAGTTAACCAAGGAACTAAAACACCAGTTTCAGATAGTTATGGAACTAATTCCATCGAAGTTGCATTCTTGCAACAAATGTTGTCAATGTTGTCAATGACAACATTGACAACTTTTGCAACTCTTTGGATAGGCTATCCAAACCTTGTCAAAAGGTGTCCAATCTTTCCTAAATCACTAATTATGGTGTATAAACATGAAATAGGAAATTTAGTCCCTTTCTTGGCCACATTTGGATCTAAAATCACAAAAAAACCCTAATGGACCTAGATTGGACTCAAAGGTCACTAAAGACCTAATAAGACATCCTCTCACTTAGCACACTACACACTAGGACCTACATGTCCCTTTATTAACCTAGTGGTCTAGCTAGAACCACTACAAACCAAAACATCAAAAGAAGCCCTAGCTTACATTTATCATTAGCCCTACCTAGGTTCTCTTGCACCAGATATTATCCTCCTCGACATTATTGATAGTTTTTTCATTTTTAGCTTCCAAATCCTCATATTCTTCATCATACTCCTTCACAGTATTATCCAAATTATCTGCTTCAATCTCCTTATCCTCAAGATCATCACCAATATTATTTTGAGTATTATCAATGTAAACTTCCATTATGTTATTTATTTTCTCGGTATCCTCCTCGGGGATTTCCTTTCCAGAATCATTCATAGCCTCAGCAGATGAGATATTTTCCTCATCCATACCTTTATCAGGTCCATTATTGGGAGTAATAGAACGAGAAATTTATCTATTAATCGGAGCCCCTTTAGCCATCTCTTCTTCCTTAATGGAGACATCTTCTAGGTCATCCTCCAACTTCATACCTTCAACCTCATCAAAAATAGATAGCTTGGTATCAATTTTAACAGGACTCACCTTTCGGGACTTTTTGCTCGAACCACTGCTGCCTTTCTTCCTAGAAGAAGTTTGAAAGCTCTTTCTTTTAGTGTTAGAAATCTATTTTGGAGTCAACTCTGAGATGTGATTGTTGGCATACTCTGAGATGAGAAGAATAATCACATTATGCAAAATAGGTGTAGCCCTAACTTTATGATCCACAATACTCTGATTAAGAGAGATAAGGAGATAGAACAGAAATAAAACCCTACTATTATGTCTAAAATGATTCACTAGCACAAAATTATAATTGAAAACCCTGGAACACCTACCATCTAGGGTGAATTATTCTATAATATCCCTAAGAACATAGGCCCAAATGCATTTGACATTAGCCAGGTTCACATAATCAACATTACCTCTCACCAGCATTGCTCTCTCCTTGTCAGTAATTGGGAAATATTTATACTCATTGTTTCCCACCTTCTTGTCTTTAGAGAAGTGAATTCCCTCAAGAGGGAGCCCCGTTATCTCAGCCAAAAGGTCAAGATTTAGAGTGAAGGACTTCCCTGCTAAGTTCACCTTGCCATTATCCCACCTTGTGACAGAAGCCCTAGTAATTTATTTGTCATTTCCATGCTGTCGTTTCAAGTAATGGTGCACTCCACCCTTCTTCAATTTTCTCCAAAATTATTTTTCATTGATCCACTTACATTCTTCCAGTTCCTCCCTCTTTAGATCACCACGCATCTCAAATTCCTTCTTCGTATTGCTATGGACACAAGTTATCATCAATTTTTTCTCAATTTTGTTTCTCTCCAAGTTTCTCAAACTACACTCAAAATGCTTCGAATAGTTGAAGTTTTGCAACTTCTCAATTTTTATGACCCAGAAAGCATGCGACACCAAATAGTAATGAATTTTGCTATTCACCACTTAGCACTTTTCCTTGAAAGTACACAAATTAAAATTTAATTCATGCATTGTGATCATTACTACTAATAAATCCCTCCTTTTGATTGATTCTATCATGATTAATAATTGAGTCAATCTCATCATTAATCTTAGTTGATCCATGCCACTTACGATTGACATCACTTCTATCCCCAAGGTTAGCCAGACCATCAGCAGCATGGTTAGTTTCACAGAATTTTTGGGTAACATAGAAGGAATCAAATTTTGAATCAATTTGATTTATTTTATCAATGATGTGTTCGATGGACCAAGAAGTTTTTCTTAAGCCTTTTATGTTATTGACAATATTAAGAGAATCTCCTTCTAGCCAAACTTTTTTACATCCCAGCTCTTCTACCAACATCATAGTGTTGAGAGAAACTATTTCTTCAGCTCTATGATTGGATTGTACTCCCAGAGGGACCGCAACCGCACCAATGCAAATTCTCATCCAAACTCTAATAATTACACCTTCACCTACCACTCCTGATTTTCCCTTAGCTGCACCATCAAAATTATCTTTGACCCAGTCAAAAGGAGGGGAAGTCCAAGTAGCAAGCATTCTTTGATAAATAGAGATGGAGACTGGAGTACAAAAGTGCCACTTTCTTATGTTCTCTTGGGAGATTTGAGGGAAATTATTGGTAGTGTTGTTGTTGATAGAAGAATTGAAGTTTTCCTCCAGCCCTCTACTAATAATATTGTTGACCACTTCGGGTTTAGAGTACTTTTCCCTGAACACTCTGTTATTTATTTCCTTCTAGATGCGCTAGCAAAAATGAGGAAGCAAAAGATTCCACAATTCTTTAGCCAAGTTGTCCGATAGAGGGCAACACCATTGCTTGACCAAGTCCTACCAAAGAAGAGGAAAAAATCAGCAGAGATTCCATTTTTTAAGGATTAGTTCCCAAACCCTATGGGTAAAGAGAAATGCATCATGATATGATCATAGGATTCATCCTCTTCCATGCATAGAAAACATCTATTCGGGAGATTAAAACCACTTTTACTGAGATTATCAAGTGTTAGAGGTTTTTTTTGAGGTAAGATCCAAAAAAATAAGTTGATTTTGGGGATTATAAATTTATACCAAACTTGTGAGCATAAAGGTCTTTCCTCCCTTTAGAAATAAGATCACACGCCGAAGCCACAGTATAATTACCATCAGGCTTAGGGGCCCAAATTATTTTTATCTTGGTAGTTATTCTACATAAACCAGATTTGCAGATCTTGCTGGAGGGATATGAATCTTCTATCTATATCTCCAATTAAGATTCCTCCATTTTTTTCCTTTCCAGTAATATTTCACTTTTACCCCAATGATTTCTTTACAAAGATCAATAGCTTGTTTCCAATATCGGTTGCTAGATAAAGGGTCCTTTTGGATCCAGCAATCTTCCCAGAAGTCAATTCTCCTTCCCTCCCCCAGCTTCCATCTCTGCCTTTAATAATGAGGTCTTTAGAAGAGCTTATACTATTCCATATGTTAGATCCATTGAGATTTTCACCATCAATGATGAAATCCTCCAGAGTATTGTAGTTAAAGAGATATTTGTTTCTGATAATCCCATTCCATATTTTTTGGTTCAATAGATTCTCCATAGTTGTTTAGCCAAAAGAGCTTTGTTAACATTTTTAATTGATCTCAATCCAAGCCCTCCACAAAATTTGGGTTTGCAAACATTTTCCCAAGCCACCAAGCTAAATATTTTCTTTTCTTCCACTCAAGACCATAGGAATATTTTTTGGATCCTCTCAATAATCGTAGAAATTTTTTGAGGAACCTTGAAAAGGCTTAGCACATAAATTGGGAGATTTTTAAAATTTGATTTGAGGAGCTAAAATTTCCCTAAATTACTTAAGAGAGCCCCTTTCCATCCAGCAAGCTTATTTTTGAATCTATCAATGATAGAATTCCAGAAGCTATCTGGAGGTTTTGTGCATAGAGGTAATCCCAGGTAAGAGGAAGGAAGTATACCAGTATTGCACCCTAAAATAATTTATATTTTTCTCTATCTTTCTTCAAGGGTATTGATGAAAAAAATAGAGCCTTTATACCAGTTAATGAGTTGGCCTGATGCAGAGGTATAAGAGGTGAGAGCTCTCTTCATATTTCTATCTTCTTTGACAGTTTCTTCCCCCATAATGAGAGTATCATCCACAAATTTCTCAAGGGAGCAGATAGTTCTAGCTGAAGAAGGTTGGAGTCCAGTAATACAACCTTCTCCCACAAGTTTATTAATGTACCTCCCTAAGCATTCTGCAAGGATAGAAAACAGAATGAAAGAAATTGGGTCACCCTGCCGGAGGCCTCTAAAAGGTTTAATAAACTTGGATGAACCTCCATTAACAATAACTGAAGAAGAAACAATCCTAACCAGTTGCATAATGAGTTTAATGACCCCAATGTCGAAACTGAAAGACTGGAGAACTTTCTATAAAAAATGCCAATCAAACCTATCATATGCTTTGGATAGATCCAGCTTCATCAAAAAACCTTGTTTTTTTTGTTGCTTCCAAAGAGTGAATATTTTCATGGGAAAAATGATGTAATCCAAGATCTGTCTCCCTGAGACAAAACCATTCTGCTGAGGGGAGATGATCAAAGGAAAAATAGACAACAATCTTGAAGTAAGGACTTTAGAAATGATCTTATAGAGGGAATTACAAAGACTAATAGGTCTAAAGGCATCAATCGTATTGTCTCTAGGATTTTTAGGGATCAACACCAGAAATGTAAACTTTAAACATTTTAACCTTCTCATGCGAATGTTTATTTTTAAAGTGGTAAATATATATAATAAAGGAAATAAATTTGTGCCTATGTGGCAATTAAAGATAGAACACAAACACCAAATAAATGAGTATATATAGAGATGTCTTAACTAGGTATTTGAATAAAATATATAACTTGGACATAAATTTATCCTCAATGTAATCGATAAGTCTATGAGGTCCTTTCTATTGAAAGATTCATAAATCTCACAGTTCAATAGCTCTTAATGTGCACCCTTTATTGAATAATCCATAGAAGAACCTAATAAAAATTGGGTGTGTTTCAAAAGGAAAGTATTTTTATTTGAGTTGTGCAAATTCACTACATTTAAATAAAATTACAAATTTTGTTAGTAATACAACTAATGATGGTCAATAATTAAAATTAGAACCATGCCTAAAAGCATGGAATAGTAGTTATTCTTGTTAAGAATAACAGTCCACCAACACAATGAGGGGGGGGGGGGGGGGGAATCAGTTGNGGTGAATCAGTTGTGAGACAAATGATTAAACATTAAAATTTATAAATGAAAAATTTAATCCAAATGATAACACAATAAATACAAACACTATAACACAATCCTTTGTGTCGAGGAAACCCTATTAAAGGTAAAAATCTGGTAGGAATTAGCACATACAAATAATGTACTAAGAGTATAGTATCCCTGTTAAAAGATTTATCTCTGTTAGGAGCTTAGTGACGCATTACAGTACACAGTCCTTGTTAGAGGAAAAATCCTGTTAGGAGTCAAGACTAACAGTAGGCTCACTGCCTAGGCACACTTCCTAAAGAGGGTTAAATCCACCCTTAGGGCTCACTGTCTAAAATACAAATGTATAGAGATATACAATCCAGTGAACTATCTAATATCAACTGTCTTTGCTTGATCACAATGAAGTAATACAATCACAACCTCTTCTTTACATCCAGTAGACACAATCTTGCAAATTCTACAATTTTATTTTCACTTCACATACACACACTTTTCAAACAAGAAAATATCTCTCCTATTTACCCTATTACAATGATCAATTAGGTCAACCAATTAGGATTTCCCAATATAAAAATTATTATAAAACCCCTTGCTAAGATACACATAGTATCTATATCAAGTAAACATTAGTTACAATTCATCAAATATAATCCAAGATCCACAATCCACGCTCGAACATCACAATACACTCTTCATCTCCAAAGTCGGCCTCAAATAGGTCTCCTCCAGATCACATGCCACAAATGACATCACCAAGATTCCTACGACTCGTGAAACATAACAAACATTAATCAACATGTCTTTTGTCATCCCTCAAGCTCACATGACCAAAATTCATGTCACACACAAGTTATCCTTAGAACACAAAGACTAACTTTGTCACACTTCTCTACCACGAACCAGTATCCAGTCTTCACTAAAATATCTGTAACTTATTCAATATTCCATCTTAACACATGCAATATTAGACATAAGATCACAACACATTCTTGTACACATCCCTATCTTCAAACACTCTAAATCATTCATACAGTACCCGTACACTTCTTTTAATCATCCAAGTAACAGTAATAATCTGTTTGTCCAACCAAATTAGAAACATATGTTGACATTAGTGACAAAACATGAATGCAAAAAACAACAATGGAATCAATTCCAACAATCTCCCCCTTTGACATTGATGGAAACATATGTGAAAATCAATCAATCCAAAAGTACTCAACACAATATTCTCTATATCCTCAACAGAACTTTCCCTAAATAGTAGAGATTTTTATCGTTGAACTCTCCCCCTTTGACATAAATGGAAAAGGATGCCCTTAACCAATCTCTGATCATCATAACTCTGCAAGGTTTAGCTTTTTTAAATCTTCATGCCTACAATAACCAGGTGTAAAATCACCCAAATGAACCTATTCAGTATCCGCGATCACTCCCCCTGAGGAGTAGATTCAACCATCAAGTCTAAAAAAGGATATAGCTTTGATAACTTACTGGAATGATGCATTCTTGAATCAATTAATTACCATAAGGAGGGGTTCTCACCCCAACCATGCTTATGAGATACTCAAAGTCATCTTTTGGCAAAAGTTTAGTAAATACTCCAGCAATTTGTTCCTTTGTACTTATGTACTCCAATTTGATCTCATTTTCTGCTACCTTTTCCCTCAAGTAATGATTCTTTATTGATATATACTTAGTTTTAGAATGCATTACTGGATTTTTCGACATGTTAACTGTGCTAGTGTTATCACAATGGACAACCACTAGCTCTTCAAAAATTATTCCAATATCCTTCATCATCTGCTTCATCCAAACAATCTGAGTGCAGTTAATAGTAGCAACAACATACTCAGACTCAGCAGTAGACTGAGCTATACAATTCTTCTTCTTACTTAACCATGAAATAAGCCCTTTTCCAAGGAAAGATGCTCCTCCACTTGTACTCTTTCTGTCATCCATGCTACCTGCCTAATCAACATCAGTATATGCATGTAAGATAAAAGCATCAGATTTTTCATACCACAACACATACTCTATTGTTCCTTTCAAGTATTTGAAAATTCTTTTCACAAAAGCAAGGTGTGTCTCTTTAGGATTTGCTTGATATCTTGCTACAATTCCAACTTCATTTGCAATATATGGTCTAGTATGAGTTAGATATTGTAGACATCCAATCATTGATCTATATTTTGACAGAAAAACATTCTGATTCTCATCAGCACTAGTAATCTTATAACCAATCACCATGGGTCTCCCAACTGGTTTACAATATTCCAATCCAAATTTATTCAACATTTCCTTAAGATACTTAGTCTGAGAAATGAAAATTCCATCTTTATTCTGATTTATTTGTAAGCCAAGAAAAAATTTCATTTCACCTATCATAGATATCTCAAATTCATTTCCATTTCTTTAGAGAACTTCTTACTCATTTCATCATTGCCTTCAAATATAATATCATCTACAAAAACTTCAATTATCAAAATTCCCTCTTTACTAATTCTCAAATATAAGTTATTGTTAGCATTACCTTTTCTGAAACCAAGACTCAACAAATATTTATCCAATCTCCCATACCATGC
The DNA here is from genome assembly GCA_018584345.1 of Thuja plicata. Lineage (NCBI taxonomy): Eukaryota > Viridiplantae > Streptophyta > Pinopsida > Cupressales > Cupressaceae > Thuja > Thuja plicata. Next base: position 9,578,238 of record MU224737.1, read on the forward strand.
TCTGGGTGCCTATTTTAGTACATATAGTGCTTTCTTTAATTTACAAACCATGTCTTCTTTCTCTATCAGAAGAAATCCATCAGGTTTCGAGCAATGTATACCTCTTCCTCTAGGTCTCCATTCAGAAATGCAGATTTCACATCCATCTGCTATACCTTAAAATATTTATGTGTAACATAAGAAATAAATAATCTTACTGCTTCCAAGCTAGAAACAGGAGAAAATGTTTCTTCAAATTCTATGCCTTCTTGTTGCGAGTAACCTTTACAAACTAGTCTTGCTTTATTTCTTACCACTGTTCCTTCCTCATCCATCTTGTTTTTGAAAACCTATTTAGTTCTTATAACATTTTTGTTTTTAGGTCTAAGAACCAATTCCCAAGTGTTGTTCTTCTTTATCTGATCCAATTCTTCCCACATAGATTTAGTCCAAAACTCATCTCTACATGCTTCATTTGTAGTTTTTGGTTCTACTTGAGAAATTAAGCAAATTTCATTTCTTAATCTAGACCGTTTCATCATGCCTTTATCAACATTTCCAATAATTTGATCTTCAGGATGACTTTTATTAACATACCTTGGTGTCTTTTGTATTTTAGTAGAATCATTCAAACACACTTCAATTTCATTGTCAACTTCAAGAGTTTCCTCTTGACTTTCAGTAACTTCCTTATTCTCTGAAATTTGATTACAGTCATATATCCTTTCCTGAATTTGAAAATTTTCATCAATCCTTACATTAGCACTTTCGATCATCTTCCTCAATATTATATTTAAACATTTATATGCTTTTCTCTTAGTTTTATAACTAAGGAAGATCCCTTCATCACTTCTAGCATCAAACTTTCCTATTTCATCATCTCTTTTGATATAACATTTACTACTAAATATTATGAAATATTTTATAGTAGTAGTATGATTAAATCATAGTTCATAAGGATTCTTACTTGTACCTTCTCTGATCTGAATTATGTTCAAGGTATAAACAACAATACCAACATCTTCTCTCCAATGAACATTGGACATGTTTCCTTCCAACAACATAGTTCTACTAGCATCCAACATTGTTCTATTTCTTTTCTCTGTAATCCCATTCCGTTGTGGTGTTTTAGGAGAAAATGTCTGTCTGTATATTCCATGCTCTTCGCAATAGTTGTTAAACATATCTCAAGTAAACTCACCACCTCTATTTGATCTCAAACATTTTATCTTCAATCCAGACTCATTCTCAACTTTAGTTTTAAAGATTTAAAAACTTTTCAAAGGCCTCAAATCTTTCTCTAAGAAATGCAACCCACAGTAGTATAGAAAAGTCATCAACAAAAAGTATGAAATAACTTTCACCATAATAATATCTTGTTCTTGTAGGACCACACATATCTGTGTGCACCAGATCCAACTTCCCTTTAGCTGAATAAGATTTTCTTTGAAAAATGCTTCGAGTCTATTTTCCCATTATGCACTCTCTACACAGTGTTAGATGGTTTCATAATATTTGGTAGATCTCTAACAACATTAGTCATACATTCCTTTAAAATATTATCAAAGTTGACATGACAGAATCTTCTGTGCCATAACCAACTGTCATCAATCTTCACAATAAAACATGAAGCCACAAATGTGTTCAATTCAAATACATTACCTCTTGACTTAGTACCAGATGAAATTAAGTCTCTTTTCTTACTTTTTATAGAACATTTCCCATCAATGAACTTCAATTGATAACCCTTGTATAAAAGTTGTCCAACACTTAGCAAATTATGCTTAAGTCCATCAACAAACAGTACATCATCAGTATTAGTCTTTCCATCTAGAGAAATAGATCCCACTCCAATGATAAGCTTTGGAGTATTATCACCAAATCTTACTACACCACCATCATCTTTACTTAGTTTAACAAACTTATTTTTATCACCAGTCATGTGATGTGAACATCCACAATCTATGATCCATTCAGATTTCTTTTCAACATGAGATACTAAGGATTTTTCTTCATAAATAGGTGCATTGTCCTTAATAGCAATAAATCCAATCTCATCATAATAAATAGTGTCATCATTAGAAAAACATCCACTAGCATAGTAACATCCTTTATTCTTTGAATAATCAGGTCTATAAAACTTAGGTTTGTGTTTAGGAACCCTTGTAGGATATCTCGATGCAAAATGACCTATCTTATTGCATGAAAAACATTTCAGAGGTAGCTTTCCTTCAAAATTACCTTTACCTCTCTTTTCTCCTCTTGCAATCAGCGAAAAAATTTCATCTAACTTTATTTATTCTTCCTATATCTTCTCCCATTCATCAACATAATCTCCAATCTCTTCTTTCAGATTACTTATGCTAGGGCTCACTAGACTTGATAAGGTTTTTTTGTTTCCATGCACAGTTGCCTTGAATGTTGATTCTACCTTCGGTAGAGAATATCCTAGCTTTGGGACCTCAAAGGTGGTTAACTTTCCAATCAACATCTCTGTTGAATTTTGATATCAAAGGTATGATTTCTTCTATTGCTTACACTTTAGTTTTGTATACAGGTGTCAGGGATCTAAGAATTTTTGCAATCACTTCTTCCTCATTATAAGCTCCTCCAGAGTTTCTGATGCCAATAACAACTTTAGTAACTATCTATGCATATGCTCTAATATTATCATCATCTCTCATTTTCAACATTTCCATCTTTGTCTTCCAGTTTTGTAACTTGGCCTACTTTGTAAACTTGTCTCCTTCATACAGTGTTTCCAATCTGGTCCAAATTTCATGTGCAAAATCTAGATATTTTACCTCTGTGAATTCACCTTCTAGAAGCACACTAATTAATGCTTCTCTTGCAACCATATTACATGAGAATATATTATTTTCTTCATTAGTAGCTTTATCCAGTTCATCCTCAACCTTCATTTGTACATCTTTCTTTGTAATCATCTAGTAGTCGATTCCCAAGCATAGCAAATGTGTTCTCATCTTGTTCTTCCAACTATCAAAGTTTTCAGGATCAAACTTTGGACTATCCTTCCTATAGAATACCATCTTTCAGGATCACCTCAAGCTATTAATATTTCTCTCTAAGGACCAATAGCTCTAATACCTATTGTTAGTAATAACAGTCCACCAACACAATTGAGAGGGGGGGGGGGTGAATCAATTATGAGACAAATTATTAAACATTAAACTTTATAAACCAAAACTTTAATCCTAATGATAACACAGTAAATAAAAACACCATAACATAATCCTTTGTTGTTGAGGAAACCTTGTTAAAGGTAAAACCCCGGTGGGAATTAACACCCACAAATAATGCAATGAGAGTATAGTATCCCTGTTAAAAGATTTAGCCATATTAAGAGCTTATTGATGCATTACATTACATAGTCCTTGTTAGAGGAAAGAACTTGTTAGAAGTCAAGTAACGGTAGGCTCGCTACCCAAGCACACTTCCTAAAGAAGGTTAAATCCACCCTCAGGACTCACTATCTAAAATAAAAAGGTATAGAGATATAAAATCCAATGAACTGTTTGATAACAACTATCTTTGCTTGATCAACTCACATGAAGTAATACAATCACAACCTCTGATTTACATCTAGTAGACACAAGCTTGCAACTTCCACAATTTCATTTTCACTTCGCACACAAACACTTTTCAAACAAGAAAACATCTCTCATATATACCCTATTACAATGATCAATTAGGTTGGCCAATTAGGATTTCCCAATATAAAAATAATTACATAACCCCTTGCTAAGATACATACGATATCTATATCAAGTAAACATCAATTACAATTCATCAAATATAATCCAAGATCTGTAATCCACACTTTCACATCACAATACAGTCTTCATTTCCAAAGTCAGCCTCAAATAGGTCTCCTCTAGATCACATGCCACAACTGATGTCACCAAGAGTTCTATGACTCGTGAAACATAACAAACATTCCTCCGCATATCTTTTGTCATCCCTCAAGCTTGCATAACCAGAATCCATGTCGCACACAAGTTATCCTTAGAACACAGAGACTAACTCTATCACACTTCTTTGTCATGGACCAGTATCCAGTCTTTACTAAAACATATGTAACTTATTCAATATACCATCTTAATATATGTGATCTTAGACATAAGATCACAACACATCCCTATGATCGCATGCTCTGAATCATCCGTAAAGTACCCACACACTTCTATCAGTCATCCAAGTAACAATAATAACTAGTCTATTTAGCCAAATTAGAAACATATGTTGACATCAACGAAAAAACATGAATGCCAACAACAACAATGAAACCAATTCCAACTGTTCCATAAATAAAAAGGTGCATTGCATATTCAATCACATTTGTAGTGTTTCTAGTAGTTGATTGACACTGCAGGTAGAATAATACCTAGTACATAAATTTTATTAAAGTTTGAAGTATGACTATTCTATTGCATTGAAACTTAGATAGTGCTTCAAATAAGTCATTTTAGCAATAACATCCAATTTGCAAATGTTTCATTGGGTTTTTATTACTCCTTTAATCTTGTTACTAGCCATTCATGCCTTTGTGTTGTCATTCTCACATTCACACTAATTAAATCACTCACTTAGAAAAAAAATTATTTCATATGAGAAGTCAATAGACAAGTTTCTATGAAGCTAAAGCTCTTAGACATTCTTGTAAAAAAATAATGTAGCATTGAGTTTTTCAAAAATATTCTTTAAAAAATATACAACATGCTCAAAATAAGAAAAAATTTGTATGTTTATCATCACTTTATTGGGAAAGCATTTGAGGTAGGAGACATGTTTTATCTAAGATTTAATCCCCACAAGAAATCCACTCTCAAAAGGAGTGGGTCAAAGAAGCTTAATTCTCGCTTCTACTGACCTCTCAGTGTTACCAACATGGTTGGAGATGTGACTTATGAGCTTGAGCTACCTAAGAGTAGCAAGATACATAATTTTTTTCATGTATCTTTCCTCAAGAAGGAACTTGGGTGTAATGTGCCTCCTTCTATAGAATTTCCTCCTTTGGATGAGGAAAGCAAGATGATAATGATTCTTGAGGTAGTGATTGATTGTAGAGAGTATACTTTATGGAAGAGGATAGTTAGGTACTACCTAGTAAAGTGTAAGAACTTACCAGTGGAGGATGCTACTTTTGAGAGTGAGTAGATTTTACAACATCTAGAGTTGTTATTGCTTGAGGACAAGAAATATTGTTAAAAAAGAACTATAATGTCCCATTCTTGTACCTAGCTTAATTCAAGTTTTCCATTAGCCTATTCCCAAGTTTCCATAGGATAAGTGGACTTGGTTAGGGGACTCATTGTCCCAAAGTGAAATCTTATTTTTAGTGTTTTTTAAAGTTTTACTATTTTTGACATATGACTATTTTTAGCACTTGGCCATGGTCTTAATTCCTTCTTCAATTTAGTGCAATGAGTTTCAGTTGGACTTGGTGAGTATTTTTATCAAAAGAGATTTGTTTTGTTTCATTCACTAAGACTTAAAAAGTTTTTTTTTCAAAGTAATGAAAACAAAAACAAAATACATTTTTTAAACAAACGGAAAAAAAGAAAAAATGTGTATTTTTTGAAAATTGATGGAAAGAAAAATGCTTTATCCTAAATAGCTCTCAAAAGTTACAAAAGGGAGTTTGGGGCTCTCTTCTGGTATGTTGAAGTTGATATCTAATCATATGTTGTTGGAATGATTCTAGAGTTCATGTTTGATTGGCTAAGGAAAATACCCCTCACTTAGATTATTAGTTTTAGTGGTGAAAGATCCACCCTAGCTAGTTAGATCTCATAGTTCTAGGTTTTTTCGGTGTTCTTGAATCTTTTAGGAAAATTTTGGTTTGGAGAGAATAAGTACTTTGTATCTTTCTGGAGTGGAGTTCTAGTATTTGGTGTGCACTGTTTATTTTAGTTGTGCGGTATGATTTTAGAAGTGAGTTTGAGTGTTTTTAGGGTGGTAGTGTGAGATTTTTTAATTTCTAGAGGTGTACTTTTTTGAACATGCTGAATAATTGAGAGGGGGTGAATCAATTATTTGTGAACACTTTCTAACACTTTTACTGTGTGGTTAAACTCACAAACCATAAAAATGATAATGACTGTTATATCAATATTAACTTTTGTTCTACCGGTAACCACATCAAGCAATCATAACAAATATAAACATGAAAGCACAAAACCACCAACACAAAGAACACCATAATTTATGTGGAAACCCAAACTGGGAAAAACCATAAAGAAACTAATTATCATGAGATAAAACATCGATTAAGGTGTTTTTTTACAAAGGCTCACTGTCGGTTTTCTCACTGTGGTTGGCTCACTGTCGGTCAGGCTAACTACCCTTATACAAAAAGAGATATTTTATAGACAAAATATGAATCGATAAGGTTTCATCTGAATATGCATGAAACAGTTCAACAATTAATCTTAGTTACCACATCCAACAGTAGATCTAATTTTTGATCTTCTCTCTGTATACCACTGTTTGATCCATTATAAATCTATATAAAAATTCCCTTCTTGATATCTCAATAATTTTCTTCAGCTTGCACACATCACCATCAAGGACTCACTTAAAGACTCTTTTTTACAGCTCACTTATCTTCTTCCACACAAATTCTCTCATACCAAAGATACAACAAGATTTTCTTTATTTATATAGATATATGATCATAAATATGTTGGCCACACCAAATGTGTGTTGGTCTTAAACCAAACAGATATTACAATTAGATTTAATGCACTACCACCAATCCTAAATATAGGACACACTTAAGAAAAATTTATAACATGCTACACCAAGACCCAAATATAGGTTGCACTTAAGATGTTTACAATGCATATTACATTAGTCAAAAGTGTCAGAACACTACAACCACGACCATGTCTTGATCATCAAAACTTATGAACTCATCAATAGATAAAACTAGATAGAATATGTCCAGAATATGATACCAAAAGCTAATTGATGAACTAAAAGAAGATCTAGATATCAAGGACACTTGGAAGAAAATTGTAGGCATAATAGTCAACAATAACCAACAGAAGACACCATGTACCACTAATTATCGAAAGCACACAAGTGTACCAAAACATGTAATCCTTTAGTAGAACCAAGTACGCCTACCATAGAGCACCCAAACTATGTGTACAAAACTTATCCTACATATAACCAAAAGCATTGATCTTGATAGCCACAATTGTCCAAATGATACTAAAACTGATACCACCAACAACCAACCGATATCGCCAGCTAGTCGGTATGAAGGTTTTGACATCAATGAAAATAATGCCAACAAAATCTAAATCTAACATACAAGTTACATGTGGCTAAATTCATATTATTCTCATATCTTCTAGAGGAAGGTGTACTTGCTTCTAGGTTTTGGTTTATACCTATGTCGTAGCCTAGGTGATTCCATTTAAGAGGATATTTGTATTAATTGATGAATATTTTATTTTTTCCAAGGAAAATCACCCCTTAAGGAGATCATTCAAATATGCACTAGCTAGTGTTTCAGACTGAGTTAAAAGTTAGACTTTTCATAGGTCTAAAATATGCTCATTGAAATGAATTTATGTAAGGCATTTGATACTTAATTTTGAAAAATTGATTATTAGGGTTTTTGGAATTTGCATGTGTCATTTCTTGTCAAGTTTATGTGATTTTATTGCATGCTTTCTAGTATGATTTAAATGATTAGGAGTTCTAATTTCAGTTTCTTATTTTTTATATTGTAATTGAAGCTAGCTTCGTATTTGAAGGGTTTCAAGTTATCTTATGCTATTTTTCTTGATTAATTGGTGATGGTGTCAAATCTTGAATTTACTGAATAATTGGGTATATGAAAAATCACGAGGGGCCAAAAAGTGACAATGGAAAAAAATGATTTCTACGTTTCCAAACATGCCAAAATTCACTTTGATTTTTTGTATGTGTTGGAAAAAATTTGAATTTGGTTTGTTTATACCAAACCAAAATGTATATCCTTTAGTTAAGGACATCCATTTAAAGCCAAGATCCATTTCCTAACATCATTATTGTAACATCATGTTTTTCAAAATGGATATCCATTTTGTTTAACCTAAAAATCATACTTTAGTAAAATGGGCATAACGTTTGTGTTTCTTATCAAAATTTTAATTTTTTTAAAGGAATCGGAGAGGTGATCTAGAGACCTACTATGGATAAGGTAATTTGATTAGATTATAGATAAAAATATATATAATTATTTGAAGTTAATTCTTAATTTTAAAATTTAAATACTCAAAAATTTTGCATATAAAAAGAATTCTTTTTTTATATTAACTTTGTTGACATTTTGAATTTCATGGTTGTGGTGGATTTTTGGAAGATACCTAAACCTTAGTATTAACAGGTTAATTAAATTAGTGGTCACTGTGTGAGTTGGTTTTATTGGTTCTCGTAGAGCATATATGAATGTGGGCATTAATGTTTGAAATTTGTTAGAAAATTTATGTCTTAATTATCACCCTTGTGTACAATACTTTCCAAACAAGGGAACATAAATAGAGTATGCTTCAAGGAAAAACCATCTCATATGGTATGAGGGTTACGGGATGTATATGCATGATAGAGGACCAATGAAATTGTTGCATTGACATAGAGATATAATCAAAGTACAAATTTAATAGAGGAGACTCAAAGGATTATGTAGTAGAAAACAATATTACTCTATTGACAAGCAGGTGCAGGTATTAAGTTTTTCAGTTTGAAACATTTTGTTTGCAACCGGTGGCTAAAATTTGTGACATGATGAATTATAAGTATCAAGGACATGATTAAACCTCGATCCTCAAGTGCAAACTTCTCAAAATAATAGATACAATATTGGGAAATGTTAGCATTCAATATTATTGCAAGTCGATGGAGAATAAAGAAAGAAGTTTTATAACATCTAGAGTTTTGGATAGAAACTTAGCACATGTAGGAGGTCATCCAATGTTTGTTCAGTGTCCATAAATTATATTAGAGTGCATGCATTAATTTAATATAGATACTTGAGAAGTGGTGGTAGCTGGCGATAGAGTGGTAGCTAGGCTTGATCTAGTGTCTATTGTGATTGTGCTTTGATTGTGTTAGTTGTAGATTTTTTCATTTCAGAAAAACTCCTAAGAATGACTCATCATCCCCAGATTAAGAACAAAAAAAAAACCAACTGTTGGATAGATGTTTGTTGAGAAAATAACCCTCCTCTAAATTTTGGAGGTACAACTCCCTCATAAGATGTAATTTTGGTTCTTGGATATGCTTTTAATCAGAAAGCAATAAAGACAAACTAGCATCTGCACATAACTATACTACAAATGCGATTGCCAGATTTTTAAACAAACATGAGATGGTAAAATAACACAAACTTAAATCCCCCCAACACCCACATAGGAAAAAATTAAGGAAGCTAAACAACATGTTATTGTTTGATCATATTTGAGAATGTAATCTTTTAAAATTTTGATATATATAATAAAAAAATTCTCTCTAGAATATTATCTAATCAAAGTTGATCATATAGAATACTTCTCACTTAGAATATTATCTCAATAATATTGATCTCCAATATATATATATATATATATATATATATATATGTATGTATGTATGTATGTATGTATATTATTGCTACTAAAGATTCATCGATATGTAAACAAAACTGATTGTACTTGTCATTGAATGATTCATATATTGAAATCGATATCATATAAATATATATTTTTGAGGTCTCACAGAGAGACATATCTCTTCACGAGACCTTTCAATTTAATCAAAATACAAACCGAATTTGTTATCGACTTTGTTTAAATTATTATCAACACTCATGGTTACTGATACCATTACCAGTACAAAGAATAATACCATCATTGTTTGGAACAGTCACTATTAATCATAGGTAATACTTACAATATCGCTGATGAGGATGGTCGATATAATCAACTTCAATGCATTTATCATTATTGAAAATAGTCGATACCATAATCAACTTGCATTATGAATGAGAATTTGTCGATATCATAATCAACTTAAATAGTATCATTTGTAATTTGACCAATATCAAAACATTAACAATATCAGTTTGATATTTTTATCAACTTTATTAATAATTAAAGTTGATAACAATATCACCTATGATTGTTATACATATATCATCATAAATAGTCGATACCATAATCGACTTCAGCAATATCATTTTAATATCAAGTTGATATTTGTATCAACTTTATCAAACATTAAAGTTGATAACAATATCAAATATGAATATTAATTAAGTATCATTAGTCATCATTAATGATAACTATGATAGTTGCCAATAATGACTATCATAGTTATCAATAATGATAACAATTACAAAGATTATAATGATACTTAGAGTATTCTGAAAATGATGATAACATCACACATATAATATTATACTATGATGTAATAATATAATATTGTATGTATAACCATATGCTTATCTAATGAAGAATATATATCAAATTCTTAAGGCCGATAAGCCAATTAAGCATTTGACATCATTGGTTAGAATAATCTGACCGAAGCTACCAACATTAATACAACAGTGTCCCTTCGGATAATATGAATGAGACATGACTCAGAGTTCATACAACAAACATATTCATGACTTGATGTAACTAATGAAGGAATCCATAAATAATTGTAAATTAAAAATAAAATAACAATCCAAGAGAGACCAAATGAATATAAAGCTTCAAGAAATGTCTATTATTTCCTAGACAAAATCATACAATACAAAGAGGAGCAGAGAACAACCTGAGAAACTTTACAGAGGGGCGAAGGGGAGCTAGACATGAGACAAAAGTGAGCAAATCAAAACTAAAATTCAAGCCAAATATTATTTACAACTATTTATAGGGGTGGGAACCCCTTACCTCATGAAAACCCTAGATGAATTATGCAAAGCCATTAATAGGCTAGGAGAAATATGACCCTTTGCGAAAAAGAAGTGTGCTCCTATGAAACACTTGCAAACACAAAAATAACACATAGGTCCAATGGAGACTTACCATATACATGTTGGAAATAATAGGTACTAAGAGGGGGGGTGAATAAGGACTAATAAAACTTTTATACTTATACTAATACCTTTGAATAGCAACAAAAGAAACTTCCAACTAGGAAGCATAAAATTGTAATAGTAAAGTAAAAGTACAGTGAATGAAATAAAAACACATGCACACTCATAACACTTAGATTTTTATCATGGAAACCCTTGGTCAAAGGGAAAAACCACGATCGAGATGACACCCACAATCTTCTCACTGTAGTAGAAAAGAGTGCTATGTTAAGAGCTTACAATATGTCACATTCTAGGTGACTCACCCTATTGTGAGTGTTTGATACCTTGTTAGAAGTATCTAAAGTCCTATTACAAACTACCTTGGTTGAGGATTTAATCCCACTATTATAGTGTTCACCCTATTAAGGGATTTACAAAAAAGTCTTGTGAGAGACTACCCGGTGAAGGGATTTTAGCTTGTTGAAACTATTAGGAATACAACAATAAAATTGACCTGTGAAATGTACTCCTGAATGCTAATCAGATCCTTGATGCTCTGTTCTTTCTTTAAATCCAATCCTGAATATTATCTGTGAATAGCTCTGTAATCACTATCCAAGATCTTTACTTTCCACCAAAATTTCAACTGTTCTTTACCAATATCATCACTCCCTCTTCAATAGTAGTAGCTACCATCTTATATCCTTTCACCTTCAATTTTAAACCTAATTAGGGTTCCTATTTCTCTCCAAAAAAAATTTTTAATTACAACCAACTGATAGAAACTTGAAATGCTTACCGTGTCATCCATAACAAACTTCAATTTTTTATCTCCAATGTGAAATATTCCAGCTTCAATATTATTGGTCCAAATGTGCCTTGAATTTATAATCAGATCTATACAAAACTACAAATAAATTAAATTATTCAACTCTTTAAATAATGTACTATATTTTTCATTCTGTCTAGATTCATTGAATCTTCCATTGTCATAACCTCTTTAGTCGATCATTCAAAACAATTTCTTAACCTTTAAATTTTACCTATTCACTGAACTGACCACCTGTTAGTATCTTCACTAATTTCCTTTACTGGTGTGACCTTAGTGGCGTGGTCCCAAATCTTAGTTCACTTGTTGTCCTTGTATCTCTCAGTATATCGATAGAATACTTATCTTGTTTTATTAATATGTCCTTCACCTGTTCTTGTGTTCACCTGTTCCTTTTCTGACTTGAAATTATCGATTGGTGAAATTGTATACCGGTTGGTATACCTATAATTAATTACACAAAACTTCCTTACCTATGTAATGGTTTGCCAACAATGATAACCATACCCTTTAGAATCATTATCAATTTCATCTCTCATCATTCTGATATCATCATTCTCTCCCTTTGGCATTGATGGAAAAAACTTGTATAACTCCCCCTAAATATATAACTCTTCTTTCTACTATATACTCTCCCTTTGATCTACTTATATGTTCCCCCTTTTTTGACAGTAATACCAAAAACTATGATAAAAAATGTATATATACAAGGGTGTTCATACTTTATAATTTGTCAAAGATAATCTTGAAATGTACCTTTACAGTGGAAAGTGAATTATCCCATGACTCATTTAGTGCTATCAGAGCAATATGATGACCATGTATGCCTGAAGCCAGATCCTCCATACTATCAATTGTACTCATGTCATGAGTACCTATTAACACTTTAGATTTTTGAAGATATTCTTGGATAATATCCATGTGAGGAGTAAAAAATCCTTGTAGTTATGGCAAGGTCATCCTTATTTTGTCCTCATCAGCCTTTATTTCCATTTCCTTGTGTTTCAATGCTTTCATCTATGCAGTATGTTCCCTCATTGAGCTGTTCAATGGGTCCAATTGGTTGACAAGTGTCAACTCTGTTTCCATCTTTTTCTTCTTTGTCAAAATCTCTATAGTGAATTTGGTTGGAATAGATATTGATGCAGAGGCTAGTGGTTTGCAACAATATTTTCTTCCACTAGACTCCACATCTTAAATCCACACTCACTCAACTTAACCATTCATACATATTTGTCAATATGATGTGACTGTCCCAACCCACTTACTTGGATGACTCTCAATGGATCCACTATTCCTTGACACAAAAGGACTCACCTACATGTCCCCCTTAAAACCATTAATGTCTTCTCCAAAAGCATACTATGCATCACCACACAATACATAATCCCTTCACAAAACTCCCCCAACACATTCATGAAGGAAATCCATCATAGGCTACCCTATCACTATCCTCTACATAGACCCGTACAGAAGTGTCTATAACTTTTGACAAAAACATTTTTTTTGACATCCCTTTTGTGAGGATGTGAGAAATTAGTTTTCCTATAACATATTTAAAATTCAGAAAGAGCCAACAGTTCAATTGAAAGATATTCTCCCTGCACTGAACTGCATATTTATGAGACAATCATTCCTTCATTTCCTCATAACCAGACAACTTCCACTGCTTCAAACACATTCCCAAACAATAAATTCTCTCTTCCAACCTCATGGGGATATCATAAAATGTCTCCCACATCCTCCCCTCAATGATGGACACTTATTGGATGTGAAGAAGTGGAAAACTACATTGAAAATAATCTATCGATACCCTAGTGAGGGTTTAAGACAATTTTTAATGAAATGTTGATATCTTCCTCTTCCCTGAACCAAATAGACTCATTCAAAACTTAATATTCTCTATAAAAATGATACTATCATTTCCAACCAATAAAAATCCAAGAGATAGACATTTGGGTGGAGGAAAATCCCACTTAAGATGACTGTTTCAGGAAAAACTAGTAAAATGCAGTAAAAACATAGATTTTATTGCATCAAAACTTACAAACTCCTTTATTTTTTACCATGCAAAGTTTCCCCTGGCTATAGAAAAGTAAAATAGGCCTTAAAATACCAACAAGCCACATTTTAACTTCCCCAAACTGACTGTAACTACTTCTAAACTTAAAGTTTAGTTTATGTTGCCAAGTTGACAACAAAATTATCAACTTTGGCAACTTTTACATCCTTTGTCATTTTTATTGTGATCAATAATATTCAAAAGGCCTTTTAATGATCTTATCATCCTATTTGACTACCAAACCCCTTAAACCTTTACATTTATCCTTCTAGGCTTATTTTGCCTACATTGGCAACATTACATCTTTTTGGCACTTTTAGTGCATTTCATTACATTTTGTGGCTCTATTGACCAAATTACATATATTTAAGACCTTTTAGGCCTCCCTTGTCTTCATCTCTCTTTGGATCTCCATCAGGGCCTCATGGTGACCCCTATGCTCTAGGTGCTCCTGCACCATACTCCACAAATTTTTAACTTTTCCAAGTCCTCTTGGAAATATCTGCAAAAAAAATCATTAGAAAGAAAATTTTCATTTTAACTCTTGGTTTAACCATGGTTGGATCATGCCATATTGTCCTTGATTTTCCTTTCAACACATTCATGAAGGAAATCCATCACATACTTCCCTATCACTGTCCTCTACATAGACCCATACTCAGGTGTCTATAACATTTGACAAAAACATTATTTTTGAAATCCCTTCAATGAGAATGTGAGAAATTAGGTTTCCTATAACATATTTGAAATTCAAAAAGATCCAACCATTCAATTGAAAGATACGCTCCCCGCACTGAACTGCATATTTATGAGACAGTCATTCCTTCATTTCCTCATAACCAGTCACCTTTCACTGCTTCAAATATGTTCCCAAACAATGCATTCTCTCTTCCAACCTCATGGGGATATCATACAATATCTCCCACATCCTCCCCTTGATGATGGGCACTTATTGGATGCGAAGAAGTGGAAAACTACATTGAAAATCATCTATGGATATCCTAGTGAGGGTTTAAGAGAGTTTTTAATGAAATGTTGATATCTTCTTCTTCCCTAAACCAAATAGACTCATTCAAAACTCAATATTCTCTTGAAAAATGATACTATCATTTTCAACCAATAAAAATTCAAGACATAGACGTTTGGGTGGAGGAAAATCCCACTTAAGATGACTGTTTCAGGAAAAACTAGTAAAATGTAGTAAAAACATAGATTTTATTACTTCAAAACTTACAAAATCCTTTATATTCGACCATGCCAAGTTTCCAATGGCTATAAAAAAGTAAAATAGGCCTTAAAATACAAACCAACCACCTTTTAACTTCCCCAAACTGACTGCAACTACTTCTAAACTTAATGTTTAAGTTATGTTGCCAAGTTGACAACAAAATTATCAACTTTGGCAACTTTTACATCCTTTGTCATTTTAATTGTGATCAATCATATTAAAAAGGTCTTTTAATGACCTTATAATCCTATTTGACTACCAAACCCCTTAAGCCTTTAAATTTATCCTTCTAGGCTTATTTTGCCTATATTGGTAACATTACATCTTTTTGGCACTTTTAGTGCATTTCATTACATTTTGTGGCTCTATTGGCCAAATTACATAGATTTAGACCTTTTAGGACTACCTTGTCTTCATCTCTCTTTGGATCTCCATCAGGGCCTCATGGTGACCCCTATGTTCTAGGTGCTCCTACACCATACTCCACAACTTTTTAACTTTTCCAAGTCCTCTTGGAAACACCTACAAAACAAATCATTAGAAAGAAAAATTTCATTTTAACTCTTGGTTTAAACATGGTTGGATCATGCCATATTGTCCTTTCTTGTCCTTCCAACACATTCATGTAGGAAATCCATCACAAACTGCCCTATCAGTGTCCTCTACATAGACCCGTTCACAAGTGTCTATAAATTTTGACAATTTTTTTTTTTGAAAACCCTTCAGTGAGGATGTGAGAAATTAGGTTTCCTATAACATATTTAAAATTCTAAAAGATCCAACTGTTCAATTGAAAGATATGCTCCCCGCACTGAACTGCATATTTCTGAGACAGTGATTCCTTCATTTCCTCATAACCAGTCACCTTCCACTGCTTCAAACACGTGCCCAAATAATGCATTCTCTCTTCCAACTTAATGGGGATATCATACAATATCTCCCACATCCCCCCCTTAATGATGGGAACTTATTAGACATGAAGAAGTAGAAAATTAGATTGAAAATAATCTAGGGATACCCTAGTGAGGGTTTAAGATAGTTTTTAATGAAATAATGATATCTTCCTCTTCCCTGAACCAAATAGACTCATTCAAAACTTAATATTCTCTAGAAAAAGGATAATATCATTTCAAACCAACAAAAATTCAAGACATAGATTTTTGGGTGGAGGAAAATCCCACTTAAGATGACTGTTTCAGGAATAATTAGTAAAATGCAGGAAAAAATAGATTTTATTGCTTCAAAACTTACAAACTCCTTTATTTTTTACCATGACAAGTTTCCCCTAGCTATTAAAAAGTAAAATATTCCTTAAAAGGCCAACCAAACACCTATTAACTTCCCCAAACTGACAGCGACTACTTCTAAACTTTATGTTTAGTTTATGTTGCCAAGTTGACAACAAAATTGTCAACTTTGCAAAATTTACATCCTTTGTCATTTTTATTGTGATCAATCATATTCAAAAGGTTTTTTAATGACCTTATTATCCTATTTGAATACAAAACCCCTTAAGCCTTTACATTTATCCTTCTAGGCTTATTTTTCCTATATTGGCAACATTACATCTTTTTGGCACTTTTAGTGCATTTCATTACATTTTGTGGCTCTATTGGTCAAATTACATAGATTTAAGACCTTTTAGGCCTCCCTTGTCTTCATCTCTCTTTGGATCTCCATCAGGGCCTCATGGTAACCCCTATTCTCTAGGTGCTCCTACACCAAATATCTTATGGAAGATTTTTCCAACTTCAAGTAGTGATTGCTTGAGTTCTTTGACTAGTTCAAACAATACAACTTTCTCAAGTGCAATATTCTACAGTAGTTTCTCCATCATATCCTTCTCCAATATATTCTCTTCTCTCTTGATTATTTCCTCTTCCATGTCATGATCTAGACTGGTAATTGCATCAACTAATATTTTTAGTTGATCAATCATGGATGCTTCTTCATCAATATGGACATCAGGTACTAGATTAAAAAGTATAGCAATGGTTTTTCTTAGTATTTTTGTTTGGTAATTCTTTTTCTTCATTCTATTCTTCTTAGCCTTTTTTGCTAGTTTTCTTGAAAATAATAATTGTTCCTTGGGTTTAAACTTATTAAAATCTTTCTTTAGAATATCAAATTTTGGATCATCTTCTTCCTCTTCATCATCATCATCATCATCATCATCATCATCATCATCATCATCTTCTACTTCTTCTTCCATTTTCTTCCTTTTGTTCTTCTCACATGTATCCTTTGTGTTAGTTATTGAATCAAAAGGGGTGTTATCCTTTGGTGTTTCAACTTCATCTTTAGTACTATACTCACATGTACCAGTGTTACTTGTTTCTTTCTTTCTTTCTTTCTCTTGTTCTTGATCTTGTTTTTGTTCACCTTGTTTATCCTAAGTAGCTTCACCTTGTTCTATATCCTATGGTTGATCAGTGGTCTCAGTAACCTTTTATGTTTCTTTACTCTTTTATGACTCATCAACCTTGTTTTCTTCTGTTTCAACTATATCATTATTTATATCATAGAATTTACATCAAGTGGAGATGGAAGTGGAATATCTTCAGCTTCATCTCCAACCATAGGAGATTTGGGATTTTCAGTGATATCCTCAATGATAACATTATCAGCTGAATCTTTGGTTAGGTCTATCTATGTAACCATACTTCGAATACTACCTAACACATCTCCTATTAACTCATTCAAAGTAAAAGTATCATCTAATTGAGATGTACTTGTTTCCTATGGTTAATCCAAGTTGAATATCCTTTTCCATATCACTATTGTCTCATCTTTAATTTCTTCCTCCTGTCCAGCTAATAGTCTTGAAGTCCTGTGACCAATACTAAATTTGATTTTGTATTTCTCAAGTGCTTCATCTACTTCCTATATTTTCAAATGTGTCATAGTAAAGAGAAGTTTCCTTTCCCTTGTTTTCTTTTCAGCCTCAACTGCAGACTCCCATCTAGCTTTAATTTATTCATAAAATTCATCAACAATATGACTTTTGATTTGATTAGGTGTTCTGATGAATTTGTGAAAGTTAAATACAATCGCATCTTCAATAATTTTTTCATCCTCATTAGATAAAATAGAAAATTTGTAGTCAGTGATATCTTTCTCAGAATCAGTTCTCTCACTGTCTACATCTGTCTTCTTCTTTTTCTTGCTAGGAGAATATTTTATTTTTTCTCTAGTTTTTCTTTTAACATATGTCCTTGTCTTGACAGGTTGAGATGCCTTAGGTGGCATAGGGTCAGAATATTTATCTTCAACACTCTTCTCCATACCATACTTTTGTACCAATGGTAGTTTTGGAGTCTTACTCTAAGTTTTTTCTTTGTAACTCTATCACACCAAATTCCTTCACAAATGATCACTGCTCTACTTAATATATCAGTTAGGGTTTTCAAATTCATAGTTCAAATATCTATAAGTGATTAGCTCAAATATTTCTCACAATCAATCACAATATGAAATCACACATTGCTCCTGTAAACACTCTTCTAAATGCAAGGTGAATAATGAATAGGTTTACCTCTAATTTATTTTCCCAAAACTGTTAATCAACGACTAGTTAAAACATTAAATGCAGTTTACCAATATCACTCCACCAACTACAACTTCCACCAGTTAATGTCAAAAGTAGCATTGATATGTAAATTTTTTCAAATGATAAAATTAGTGATGCATAACAGCTCATCTCTATGATATTCATCAAAAATAACATCAAAGCATCTCACTATGCAAATAGATATTACCGCTCATAATTATAAGGGATCAGTTAGATATAACAATGAAATTCAGTCCCTAAGCAAAACATACTTGTTTAGATTGAGGATGAATCCCCTGATTTAGAGGATGTAGGTTACCTATCAATGAGTTAACATCTTATTTTCTTTCTTCTTTCTTCACCCTAAACCTTTTTCATCTCATTCCTCATTTCTTCAACATTAATAGTCTTTTTACCTTTCTCATCTTCATTGTTTGGTGACTAGTTCGTGTTCCTACAATTTATTGCAAGATTACCAACCTTATAACAATAAAAAAATGCCATAATTGTTATCCTCTAGGGTCAAACATTACCTCTAGAATTCCTTAATCAACAATTCATATCCATGTGTCCATAGTTTCCACAAGCAGTGCATGAAACATTTGGGTTAACTTCTCTTCTTAGAACACTCAGCGGTTTGTTAGGTGTTATTGATCTACAATGTTCTTCCTTGTGTCCAAACTTGTTGCATGAATAACAATAGCCATTGAAACTCCTTTCAAATTATCTACTACTAGTTCTTTATCTGCACTCATAAGATTTAATACCATACTTATTGCAATTGTAACAATAACCATTAAAACAAGTAGTTCTTGGAACATTCACCAGTTGGCTTATACATACATTAGAAGTGTGTCCAAGCTTTCCACAATTGTAAGAAGTGATTTTTTTAGGTTTCTTAGCTTGTGGAATTGTGTATACCTTAGGAATCTTATATTTTTGTTCAGCACTATATTTACATGATTCTCCTTTTTTAAATTTATTGTCACGGGTATATCCTAGGCCAGAAGTATCTCCAGTTTGCCTTTGAATCTTCAGTTGCTCATCAATTTTTTGCATGCTTTGTTCATATCACTTAATTTTTTCATTTCTCTCTCTCAATCTTCAGGTCTTCTTTCAGTTCTTCATTCTCCTTTCTCAGTGATTCATTTTCAGCAGACGTTTGTAAGTTTTCATCACCAGTGTCACTTAGTTGTTCATTCAGTGCATGGTTCTCACATGTCAATATTTGAATTATATAATATCTTTTTCTTTGATCAATTCTTCAACATTCTTCTTTTCAGTTTCAGCAGTTCTTTTTGTATCTTCATCAACTCTCATGCCTTCAAGTACTTCACACATCCTTATAGCTTGACTTTCTTGTTCTCTTTTCATCTTGAATGCTTCATTAGTCAGGATCTTGTTCTTTTCCATTAGATCTTCTACAGATGCCTCAACTTATTCAAAGTTAATACTTCCTTCAGATAATTCATCAATACTATCTAAAGTGTCTCTTAGTTGTTCATACAATTCTTTCCTTTTTACCAATTAAATCTTAAGCTTGTTTTTAGCTCCTCAATCCTCTGGTTGGATACCTCCAACTATCTTTCATACCTATAACTTTCCATATCCTTGGATCTTCTCCCCAAGTTGTTAAAATTTCCTCTAGAGAGTTTTAGCTATGATACCAATTGTTGGAAATAATAGGTACTGAGAGGGGGGGTGAATCGAGACTAATAAATTTTTTAGACTTCTACTAATACCTTTGAATAACAGCAAATGAAACTTCCAAACTATGAATCATAAAACTATAATGGTAATGTAAAAGTATAGTGAATGAAATGACAACACATGCACACTCATAACACTTAGATTTTTATCATGGAAACCCTTGGTTAGAGGGAAAAACTATGGTGGGGATGACACCCACAATATTCTCACTGCAGTAGAAAAGATTACTTTGTTAGGAGCTTACAATATGTCACTTTCTAGGTGATTCACCCTATTAGGAGTGATTGATACCTTGTTATAAGTATCTAAAGTGGTGCATAGGTAAGGGTGGTGGGTTGATAAACAACAAATGAATGGTTATTTCCAAATGATTTTAGGCACCTCTCCTAGGCCTCAATCCCACACATGACTCAAATGGAGATACACACCCAACCAAAGAATCAAGGAAGTACTTACAACTTGTTTATGCAAGATTTCAATGGATTCAATCAGGTATTTGGCTTGGTTCAACACCCAACTCTTCAATCAACACAAACTATCCCAGACGCTTAATTGCCAATCTTGTAGCCCTGTAGTGACCTTTTTAACGTTTGAACTCCAAAATTTCCCAAATAATCCAAGGAACAAATCACTGATTCAGACACCCTCTATCTAGTACTTAAACATACCAAAGGATTGACTATTGATGTTTTGGACCAACTTATAGATCTTGGGTTGTTCGCCTGCACAAATGCTTGAAATTTGATGGATTAACAAAAAAAATACTAGTTCTCTACATCCCCAAGGCCCCAACTCATGGAAAATACTTTATTATGTTCCCAATACTTCAAATCCCAAAGGAATTAGACTCAAACTTTATAGAACCCCAAAAACCCCAAATTGGACTCCTCAAACCCTTAATGCTAGGGCTTTCACAATGTATTGTCTCCCAACACTCCTAGGATTAACCATCACTTGATTCAACAACAAATAATAATTCTAAGATAACCCATATCCTCAGATATACTCCTTGCACCCGCCAAGATGCTACTGCAATACATTAGCCACCATTTTCATTGAGTTTCTCACGGTGATCACCCACACTTTTCTCTATCCCTACACTGTAAAGGTTAAAATGATATTGTACATGTTATATTAGTTACATCCCATGAATTATAGGCCCTAAGAGTTCATGGGATGGTCATACTTTAAAAGGAAATCAAGACTATTACTAAAAGGACACCAAAACAGTGAAAACTTTATCAACACTAGGCGTACAAATTTCAATACAGTTTAAAGATCATCATAAAATGATTGAAAATGAATATAAAAATACCTTCAATACATTCCTACTCTTTTCAATGACCAAAGAACTCAAGAATGCCAAAGATCAATACCAAATATGCAAAAAATATGAACTTTTATTGAACCTTTGTGAACAGTTCGTACACTCCAGGTCTCTCCCTATACAATAGACCCTTAAAATGTTTTATATCTTGTTTTACAAACCATTCCAACCATATTTTGGAAGTTACATCGATTAGGAATACCAAAAGACTTCCTTGCATGGATTTCCCACTAAAAGCCAAAGTGACCGTTACATTTGAAAACATGAATCTTTAGACATTGAAAACAACTTAAAACTAATTACAACTTATAAACTATGGATTCCTAATGTCCTCCAACACCTAGGAAAATTATTCTAAGTACTTCTAACCCCTAGCCACTCATTGAATCCCTTGGACACTATTGGTCCACTTACAATACATTATTAGTCCTTTAGGACTATTACAATCATATGTTATTTGAAAGCCATTATAGGCTTTAATACTTTATAATTGATTGTTCCTGATGTTGGGACCTCTCTTTGAATCATTGGTGTCTTCATGAATGTTTTGTCTTCTTTAGATGACCTTGGGGTCTTGATGTAGTATCCTTGGTACCTTGCACCATACTCCCCTCCAATAAAAGAACTCTTGTCCCAAGAATTGTAGGTGTTCTTCTTGGCACCTTGCCATATCCCATCTTGGTCCTTGTGTTTTGAATAGGATATATAATATCCTAATGTGATCTTCTGTTCTTGAAACCAACCTGCACTTTCACCACAAAAATTTTTAGAAGAAAAATAGTGATTGGTTGACTGTCCTTGTTGATGATAGTGCTATTTTGGAATTGCCTATAATTGTGACTCCTTGTGTGAGTCATGGTGATCCTACCTTCTGCCAATCTCACCACCATTCACTTGTCTATCAATGGGACACTTCACTGCCCCAATCAACACAAAATATTGTTCATTTAGTCCTCCTTCCTTTGGAATGTCTTGCCCCACAATCTGCAACTTTATCCTATGCAAACCAGTATCACAAAGTAAACTACTCTATCCATGCACTGAGATTTCCTTGCCAAAACACATTACAACATCCTTCATTGCATCCTTGAGAAGTGGTTTGAGTTTGTACTTCATCCTTCCATTATGCACTAGATATGTATTTGTGAAACCATCATGCACAACCCTCCTAGCATATTGCTAAGGTCTACCCAAGATGGCATTCCCACAACTCATATCCAAGACATCACATAGAATACTATCATAATATAGACTAATTGAAAAATTTAGAACAACTTGATCCTTCACAAGTATGTTATTATCTTTACTCACCCAAGTTGCATAGTATGGGTTTGGGTGTGGAAAATTTTGTAATTGCAACATGTTGACAACTTCTTGTGAAACCAAATTATGTGAAGCACCTGAATCAATGAGTGAATTGAAAATCTTACCATGAATCATACATTTGGTTTTGAATATGCTTGTTTCTTGTACTAGTTTTCCTCTTCCCATCAACAAACATTCTCCCTCTTCAGGTAAAGCCAAGATTGTTTTGGGTTCCTCCTCTTCTCTTGGTTCTTCTTGGGTGAAATTGACTCTCCTTTCCCTGCCTTTATCTTCAGTCCATTTAGGACATCTAAATGATTGATCTATGGGTAGCAAGAATAAGTTCATCTTGGATATTGAACCTAAGTCCCCACATACACCTTGCAATATTCTCTTCAACATCTTCCTCGTGACTCACCCTTATGTCCAAATTATGAAATCCTTCAGTGTACTTTTGTACATCCATGTCTTTTAGCTTAAGACCCTACAACTTCTTGTATAGTTTCACCCTATAATCATTTGGAAAAAAAATTTCCTTCATCTTATCCATCATAGTGTACCAAGATGTAAGATTGGGATTCTGATTCTTCCATCTCTCTTCTTGAACACAATCCCACCATACTAGAGCATGTCCCCTCAACTTTGACTTTGCAATCTTCAACTTCTGTCCTTCCTCAACATCTTCACATTTAAATAAATTCTCAATGGCATTGAACCAATCTATCAACTCCTCATAATTCATCTTCCCTCCATACGTAGGAAAATATACTCTTGTCGTTGTATCTCCACTCTCTATGGATTTTATAAACCTAGCCATCCTTAGATGTTTAGGATCTAATTGTTCTTCCTTTTGGGGTACTTCTTCTGCTACTTCTTCAACTTTTACTTCCTCATCCTTTCTTCTACTTCTATCCCTTTTCTCTAATGCCAAGATTCTCTCCATCATGGTTTCTATCATCTTATCCTTCTCATTGTTCTCCTTCTCCTTTTGTTCCAATGTTGCTTTCAAATTCCTATTATCTGCCAATTGCTCTTTGACTATCCTTTCCAACTCCATGTATTTCCTCCTTGTTGGTAACTTTTATTCTCCTTCAGACATGGTTCCTGATCTCCTTGACAAGTTAGATCAACTCAAGTGCTTCTCCTTAAAGGATACTTCAACTCTAAGGGCTAACTAAGGATCCAAATCAACAAGGTTCTCAAGACCACACTTACAACCTTTCCACAAGACCCTTCCTAAGATCTGATACCACTTAGTGTAGAGGTAAGGGTGGTGGGTTGATAAACAACAAATGAATGGTTATTTCCAAATGACTTTAGGCACTCGTCCTAGGCCTCAATCCCACACATGACTCAAATGAAGATATATGCCCAAACAATAACTCAAGGAAATACTTATAACTTTGTAATGCAATATTTTAATGGATTCAATCAGGTATTTGGCTTGGTTCAACACCTAATTCTTCAATTAACACAAGCTGTCCCAGAGGCCTAATTTCCAATCTTGTAGCCCTGTAGTGACCTTTTCAATGTCCTAACTCCAAACTTTCCCAAAGTATCCAAGGAAAAAATCACTGATTTAGATACCCTCTATCTAGTACTTCAACATACCAAAGGATTGACTATTGATGTTTTGGACCAACTTATAGATCTCAGACTATCCTCCTGCATAAATGCTTGAAATTTGATGGATTAACAAAGAAACTACTATTTCTCTACATCCCCAAGACCCCAACTCTTGGATAGTACTTTATTATGCTTCCAATACTCCAAATACCAAAGGAATTAGACTCAAACTTTCTAGAACCCCAAAACCCCCAAATTGGACTCCTCAAACCCTTAATGCTAGGGCTTTCACAATGTCTTGTCTCCCAACACTCCTAGGCTTAACCAACACCTTATTCACCAATAAATAATCATTCTAAGAAAACCCATATCCTAAGATATACCCCTTGCACCTGCCAAGATGCTACTGCAATACATTAGCCACCATTTTCATTAAGTTTCTCATGGTGATCACCCACAATTTTCTCTATCCACGCACTGTAAAGGTTAAAATGATATTTTAAATGTTATATTAGTTACATCCCATCAATTCTAGGCCCCAAGAGTTCATGGGATGGTCATACTTTAAAAGGAAATCTAGATTGTTACTAAAAGGACACCAAAATAGTGAAAACTCAATCAACACGAGACGTACATATTTTAATAGAGTTTAAAGATCATAATATTATGATTGAAAAATAATATAAAAATACCTTCAATAAATTCTAACTCTTTTCAATGACCAAAGAACTCAAGAATGCCAAAGATCAATACCAAATATGCAGAAAATATGAACTTTTATTGAATCTTTGTGAACAGTTTGTACACTCTAGATCTCTCCCTATACAATAGACTCTTCAAATGTGTTATATCTTGTTTTACCAACCATTCCAACCACCTTTTGGAAGTTACATCTATTAGGAATACCAAAATACTTCCTTTCATGGATTTCCCACTAAAAGCCAAAGTGACCATTACATTTGAAAATATGAATCTTTAGACATTGAAAATAACTTAAAACTAATTAAAACTTATAAAATATGAATTCCTAATGTCCTCCAACACCTAGGAAAATTATTCTAATTAATTCTAACCCCTAGTCACTCCTTGACTCCCTTGGACACTATTGGTCCACTTACAATGCATTATTAATCCTTTAGGACTATTACAATCATTTGCTATTTGAAAGCCATTATAGGCTTTACGACTTTATAATTGATTGTCTCTGATGTTAGGACCTCTCTTTGAATCACTGGTGTCTTCATGAATGTTCTATCTTCTTTAGATGACCTTGGTGTCTTGATGGAGTATCCTTGGTGCCCTGCACTATAAAGTCCTATTAATGACTACCTTGTTAAAGGATTTAATCCCACTATTATAATGTTCACCCTATTAAGGGATTTACACAAAAGTCTTGTGAGAGACTACCCAATTAATGGATTTTATCTTGTTGAAACTATTAGGAATACAAAAATAAAATTGACCTGTGAAATGCACTCCTGAATGCTAATAAGATCCTTGATGCTCTGTTCTTTCTTTGAATCCAATCCTGAATCTTCTCTGTGAATAGCTCTGTAATCACTGTCCAAGATCTTTACTTTTCACCAACACTTTAACTGTTCTTTACCAATATCATCACCCCCTCTTTAATAGTAGAAGCTATCATCTTATATCCTTTCACCTTTGATTGTAAACCTAATTAGGGTTCTTGTTTCCCTCCAAAATTGATTTTTCAATTACAACTAGTTCATAGAAACTTGAAATCCTTACCGCGTAGTGCATAACAAACTTAAAGTTGTATCTCCAATGTAAAATATTCCTTCAATATTATTGGTCCAAATGTGCCTTGAATTTATAATCATATCTATACACAACTACCAAGAAATTGTCTTATTCAACTCTTGAACAATGTACTACATTTTTCATTCTATCCAGATTCATTGAAATGTCCACCATCATAACGGCTTTAGTCGATCATTCAAAAGTATTTCTTAACCTTTAACTTTTACCTTTTCATTGAACTTATCAGTTGGTAGTATCTTCACTAATGTCATTTATCGGTGTGACCTAAGTGGCATGGTCACAAATATTAGTTCACCTATTGTCCTTTTATCTTCCAGTGTACTGATAGCATACTTTTCTTCTTTTACCGATCTATCCTTCACCTACTCTCTTATTCACCTGTTCTTTTTACTGACATGACGTTACCAATTTGTGAAACTGTATACCGATTGGTGTAACTGTATTTAATTACACAAAACTTCCTTACCTATGTAATGGTTTTCTATCAATGACAACCATACCCTTTAGAATCATTATCAATGTCATCTCTCATCATTCTGATATCATCAATACATGAAGCCTTTGTGTATAAGATCACAACCGGAAAGCCATTTTTCATCTTATATCTCTATGGTCTTTTTAAGACAACCAACCATACCTTTGCAATTTGCTTCAGATAAATGAGACAAATATTCATGAAGAAAATTATATTGTATAGATTGGTGTTGCTTGACATCCACATTTCTTGAATCAAGGTGTTTCCCGACATCAACATGTTTACGCCTATATGAAACAATCATTTGTATCATGGAAAGTTCTCCAAAGACTTTTCTAAACAAGTCTCAACAACTAAAAATTTATCTTTTATGAGCTTGATTAATCAATCTTCATGGCTCATTCTAATAACATGAGTGAGAGAGAAAAAATTTAATTTTGTGCTGGGTTAAAATTAAGCTAACAAATTGCCAATGAGAGACTAGCTCACATATGGTAATAAAGAATATATAGAAGATTATTTTGTTAATAATAGGGAACAATGCCTCAAAACCAAAACAAATAAAACCAAAGTGATTTCAACATTATCAATTCACTCATCTTCAGGCAACTTGTGTGTTGAAGTAGATGGACCTATTAAAAAAAAAATATCGAAGATGCTAATGAAGGTGATTTAAACATCAATAAGAAAGATTTTGGTCCTCCATTAAATGAGGGAGATGTATACAATTTTTAAATATATGTATCCCAATTGGTACAAAGAACACGAAAGGAAAATCAATCAAAGGATTAAGTTAAGAATCAACTACAAATCCTAGTATCTTATATCAAATCTATTGAAAACCCTTTTGATGAGCCTTCAATAACATTTTCTGCATCAACACACAAAAGTCCTTAAGGAATTATTGAGAAGAATATCATTGAAGATATACATAAGTATCAATCTTATAGTAAAATGATTGAAGGATGGATAAGTCAAATAAAAAATGAAGATTTATATTTCATCATTAAAGCAAAGGATGTTTATGAGAAGGTTGATCTCCAAGAACAAGAAATAGCTAAGGAGCTGAAAAATGTCAAATAACAAGAGTTAGCTTGCAAAGAAGTGCCAAGATAAAGTCAATAAATTTCAAAGGTAGATCCAAATATTATTATTGCTCAAAAGGTTCTTACCAATCTAGAGGATAACCAATAAAATATATGGTGAAAAAGCATAAATTGGAATTTAATAAATATCAATCAGAATTTGACTAAAGGAAAAATATTTTTGACAACTTGTGAACAAATGAAGATGAATATACTAGAGAAACTCATGAAAATTATTGTAGACACATCAGCAGTGAAGAAATTCTATAAAATTGATAACCAAGTTCTCTTGAGTAAGTTTGATGATAGGATCAATGCAAAAGTAGAAAATAAGGTTTCTGATGCAGATGTAATGAAGAGGCTAAGTGTTATTTTAGTAACTTTGGATGCTTGCGATATACTAGCTTGTCACCGGGAATTGTTAGAGGTATTGGACAATCATATCACTTCAAAGTAAAAAATGGATAATGTGTTTATTCCCACTTACGAATCCATGGTGGATATTCTCAATTCCTATAGGACATTCAAAACAAGATCTTCAAGTTCACAAGGATAAACTATTACTCAAATGATTCTCGAGGATATTTCAAGGGAAATATTGTATCATGGTCTCTAATATTTTCATTGTATATTATCTTTATTTATAGTTGGATTGGAAATGTTTGTTTCCTTGTTTTGTTTGTAAATAGTGACTTTTGTCACGTTTAGTCAAAGTTAAGAAGCTGACTCTTTCTGTGTGAAAAATTGTAAAGTTAGTAACCTTGTTCAAATTGCACAAAAGTAAGTTAGTTATGAACTTGGAAAATAAATTAGTTACAAGGAAGAAAGTATATTTAAAGAAGTTTGGAGAATCATGTAGAGACTTTTTAGCTTTATGTGTTTTTGGCACAACAAGAAATTTTGAGTTGTATAACTCCATCAAAATAATACAAGACATTTTGGAAGTGTTCCATTATTGTTAAGTCTTCATTATGCATTGTTGTTTTATTATCATGTGATAGCACAATAATATGTTATGATCAAGTATCCCCATTTTCGTAAAGGCAAGGGTTGAGTATGAGTGAGTTTTCATTAGCATATATTTTACTTAAGATATCTTTGAATTATGTAAATTGCATTTAATTCATATTTTCATCTTGGAGTGTTCTCATTGACCTTCAATGGTGAATTTAATAAAATTTTGATTACTTGGTGAAATCTAATAGCATTTGTATATATGTTGTTAAGAATTCTCAAGATTGTCAAATTTTTCTTTCTTTTCAAGTAGGTTTATTTTAAAAACAAAGAAATTGATCATACGAGGGAAGTGCCCCTCTTAAATATAGAGGAAGATAAATATTTAGAAGTGATATATCCAACTGTTGGGTTTATGTTATTGTTGAATAGGCCAAATAAATGAGAGGGGGGTGAATCATTTTTTTACACACACCATTCATAACTCTTTCTTTGTTGGAAAATTATTAAGCAACATTAATAACAACTTATGATCTGTCGTTTAAGTACTTAAACATCCGTAGAAAATGTTAAAAATGAAAAAATAGGGACACCAACACAGAGAACACCAAGATTTACATAGAAAGCCCAAATTGGAAAAAACCATGTAGAAACTAATTCTCATGAAAACACCTTTAAGGGTGACATCAGTTAAGGTGATTTATACAAAGGCTCACTACAGATTGTTCTCACTATAGGTCAGGCTAACTACCCTAAAATATGAATAGGATTACTATCAATACACAAAGGCTCACTTCCAATTACAAAGAGGCTTACTTCCAATACAAAGAGGCTCACTACCAAGAAGTATGAAAATATATTGAATCCACCATTGAGATCACCAAAACTTTGCCACTCGCATGAGAAATACAAAGATCTCTTGAAATATATTTTTAATCACTTTGCATACAAGAAATGTATAAGACACATGAACTACCGAATTCCTTGCCCAACTTATACTTCTTGTTGCCACCAACCATGTCGGCCAAAAATATTTGAAATAGGTCACACCAAGAAATTCCTATGGTGGTAAGGAATGAACTATGGACTACCTCAACCAATATAGATTGCCTTGCGCATTCCAAAATGTAACACCTTCTCCAAAGCTATAGGTACCAACGATCACGATGAACATGTTACATAGTAACAACTGGGACCAAAACACAGACACACTTTAAATAGGATTGAGCCCAAATGACCAATCCACCATATGTTTCATACACCAACACAGGTAAGGATAGATATATGAAGAAAATATTTTGGTGAAGATATTTACCAACACACATACTATTGGTATAGATACCGATACTACCAAGAATATTGGTACATAGTAACCGATACGACCAGAACATGAAAAATGCATAGGGTATGTTGACATCAATGAAAACCATTAATGACAACAATAGGAATAGCATAAAATTCACATTCTAACATTCTCCTCCTTTTTCATTAATGGATACATTCATCAATAACAAAGAAAACATGAAAATATATCATCATCAAGGTTTATTGTTTCTCTCTGACTTTCTCCCCCTTTAACAACAATGTCAAAGGGCCAAAAACCCCCCTTAAAACTTGCTCTTCTCTCCCTGCGAGGAAGCCTCCAAGCACTGATCTAGAAAGAAATAATATTGTAATATTATTGGATGAATGCACACACTGGTGCATCTAGTAATCATCAGGAAGGGGCAGAACACCTAACTTCCCCCTTAGATACTCAAAAGTATCCTTGCACAATTTTTTTGTTAGTATATAAGCTATATACTCCTTTATGGGTTCATACTCAAGTTTTAATTCACCATCCAACACCTTTTCTTTGATAAAATGATATTTGATAGATATATGCTTTGTTCTGCAATGTTGTACTAGATTCTAGGACATATTGATAGCACTGGTAATATCAGACATGTTCGAGAGTGGTTCTTTAAAGTTAATACCTATATCCTTTAAAGTTTGTTTCATCCACAATAAATTAGTACAACATGAGGATGTTGCAATATATTATGATTCAATAGTTGATAGAGTTATAGAATCCTACTTCTTTCTTGACCAAGCAACTAACTAAGAGCCAAGAAAGTAAGCTCCACCACTAGTACTCCTTCATTTATCCAAACATCTTGCCCAATCTACATCAATATAAGTTGTCAATGTAAAATATGGACCTTTTTGATACCACAAACCAAACTCTTTCATCCCTTTCAAATATCTAAAAATTATTTTTATGACGATAACATGTGATTTTTTTGGTTCTTTCTGAAATCTGACTGCCAAACAAAGTGCATACATAATATTTGGCCTAGTAACAATCATGTACAACAATCCTCCAATCATTGATCTATACTTGCTTGCATCTGATCTTGGTGACTCATCTTCCTTAGTTAACTTACAACTGGTAATAATTGGAGTACAAACAAGTTTAGAATTTTCCAAGCCAAACTTCTTCAATAATTCCGTGAAATACTTGGATTGAGAAATAAATATTCCTTTGTTGTTATGATTTACCTACAATCCAAGAAAGAAACTCAATTCCCCTATCATAGACATCTCAAATTATTTATGTATTTCCTCTAAAAATCTCTTTCACAATTCATCCTTGCCTCCAAAAGTAATATCATCAACATATACAACAACAATCAGAATCTGATCAAAATCTTTCTTGTAATACAAATTTCTATCAGCTGAACCTTTCTGAAACTTTTGTCCAATCAAATATCTATTGAGTCTTCTATACTAGTCTCTAAGTGCCTGCTTCAAGCCATACAATTCCTTCTTAAATTTGCATACTGCTTGTGGTTCTTCTTCTGATATAAAACCTTCCGATTTCTGTAATGCCCAAGTTATAAACACTAGAATAGACATTACACAACATGCTTAATCTATACCAAGCTAACATTTTGCAATTTTTTTAAATAAATAACATACCATTTTAACTAAATCAACAATTCATGATTCTACTAGATATAATGTTTATCTATAATACGAGAAGGCAATGGAACAAATTTAAACAATAACATTTCATAGTATTCGAATGACAATCATAAGGTGATGTTGCATACCTAAATTTTCTCTCCCTCATTTTTGTGTTGCATTCAACTTAGTCCTATGCTGCTTACACCCGTATACATGTATATGCAACTAGATGCACACATAAGATTCTTCAAAATTGAGATACATGATCATAAGGATTAGAAATATTAATAAGTTAGCTATATAATTAGGAAGGTAGTTACAATGGGGCTAGAAAAGAGGAGAAAAGTATGCATGACAATAGGAAGAAGTGGCAAGTTCATGAATGATTGAAAAGTGAAAGACCTAAGGGCTTGACCTAATGCCTCAGGGGCTCATCATTGATGGCCTTGCTACCCAATTCACAAAGACATCATATTTTGACTTTAACTTTAAAACCAGTCTTTTAAAGAATGGTAGAAGTGTGTATATAACCCTTTCTAGGGACTAGTTCCCTAGACAATTACTCTTGTTGGGTGTCTCCAACATAGGTGAAAGAGGGGTGAAGCTTTCTTGGTTTAACTAATAACTTGGAAATCAATTCAGGTAGAATAGTATTCCATCATTTCTAATATTACTACATCCAATAATGCCAATGCAACTCTTAATCAAATGAGGATTGACAGGTATTTATAGTTATTCATACCTATGGCCAACCTACCCTTCATGGTCCCAAAACTTAGAACACTAGAGAAATTATCATTAAAATCCTCCTTAAGGAACCATAACACATAAACAATTAAATTAGTCTCATAATATATTAATTGCTAGGAACAATCAATTTTATAACACAATTTACATTTCTTTGTATTAGCACATAAATAACTTAACTAGTTATTGACAAGGACTAATAAAATAGTGTAGTTTCTGTAACTTCCTAACAAGTTCCTAAGATGAAAAGGAAAATCTATTTATAATTCTATTGGAGAAATTCATTGAATAAAAAAACTAAACTTATAAACAACATAACACTATATGCATTCACCTTGATAATAGTTCAATTAACAATAAAACGTATACATTAAATTAGATAACGTTGAGAGAAGACTTGATTCACAACAATCCCCTACATTAAAAAATAGAAAATAATAGCATACAACATAAATCTAAAAGAGCACTTATATTTCAATTCCTAAATGTGTCGTCAATAATAACTGAGAAACTATTTTTTCCCCATCCACAATGCAATATTACTCCTTACCAATTAGAATGTCAACACTAACTAGTAAAAGGGAATGGAATTTCAATAAAAGATAATGCATACACAACGTAACATTATTTCCATTCACTAACCTAAGGATCGAGCATATCTTTAATAAAAAAAATTCATTTTAATCCATGACCGACTCTATCTTGCAAATAATCGCTAATTTTCTTTACTTAAGGTATAGTTCACTACCAATACTAGAGTAAGGCTTAATCAACAAATTTTGATGTTCTATTCTTTGGATAGTCAAAAGAAATTATCTAGGTTATCTTGCGAGTGCAATATTATAGTAAATAATCTTGTTTCTCAATCCAGTTTGGCAACATCTCATCTTTTAACCATACTTTCTTCAAGGGAGAACTAGAATGAATAATATTTATTATATTCTTATCTGGAAGAGTGGTTCTAGAATCAAAACATATACTACAAATAATCAAGCAAAAAACAGTCATATTGAAGCACACGCTTTATTTATTAATATTAATATTATTATTGTTGTTGTTGTTATTATCCTTCAATGAAACCACTCTACAAGAAACATTACCATGCTATTTTCAATACATCCAAACATGTTTTCAATTATCTCAAGAGTATTTAAAATTTCAAGTAGCTATAGATTCAATCTACTATTAGAGTTAGTTTTAGAGGGATGATATAGCTTATTCTTTTGAAAATCCTTCTCCTATTATATCAATAACTTGAGCCTATAAATTAAATTAATCTTATTCCAAAAATTTTATATATATATATATATATTCTCCCACAAGATCTTAGACAATGACAAAAGTTATTAGTGTCAGATAAAATATAGAAATCATAAATTATCATATTTATGGAGTGTTTTCTAATTCTCAAACTATTCTCTGTGACATACCTATGGAGAAATGTTCATAGAGGTTAAATTTCTTATTTATTTAAGGATTTAATTTCCTAGAGATACCTCAAGGCCTCTATTTGTTTAATGATATAAGACAATACTTGGAACTAGATGGGATAAAAGGGAAAATATTAGAATCAGTGATAATGACCCTAGGAGATGTATCAAATAGTGATATATATAATATTACGATAAGGACAGGAAGCCGCCTAAGAATAGCGATAATATCATGTAATTTATGTCAAGGAAAAGTTATGAAGGAAACCGAGACATATATTTCACCATACCTAAGTTGTCTGAATGCCTCCAAGAGATATCTTTCAGAACATAATAATTGCATGATTTCATGCTCCAAACAACACTGTAGAAGTCTGAAAATCCTGGATATTGACCTTTGCATTCTGGGTCTGCGCATAGCTTGGAAATCTCAAAGAAGTCAATGAAATCATAACCGTTCCCGTTAGGCACCTCCAACAAGGACATATAATGGATGAAACTATACAACCACAATCCAGGCAGACAGAGCACCCCCAAAAAAGGAAGGACTAGCGCATAGCAATAGCAATAAGGCGATTGAAGGAATTGTTGACACCTCTGTGCTCTGCGCACCAGATGAGCAGTTGTCGAATGGGAGTGGATAAGCAAAACTCGATGGTGGAGAGGAGAGGTGAGTCATGGGAAGTCAAGGGATTATTTATGGTGGATGCGAGCATGCTTCCAACTACTCTTGGCGTGAATCCCCTAGTTACCATTCAGTCTATTGCTTACTGTATTGCCAACTTTGTTCACCACTCTCTCAATACTGCACACAGCGATAATGCATTGCAATAACACACAACGATAGTGCATAGTGATAGCACATTGCTTTCCCAAGATATCCACCTCCTACCTTCTACCCAAGTGGGAAGGAAACTACTATGCCCCCCCCCCAAATTTGTAAGGGTCAGAGTAGATGGAGATAGTAAGGAAAATGTCTAATTGTGCTTCTAGAGATGACGATGGAGTCATCAGACATTTTCTAGAAATAATAGGTGGCAGTTATCATCCAAGGTGGGAACACCATGCTGGGTTAATGGTGTCATCCTTGTTTCTCATTATACATGCTTTTAACCAGTGAGTCACGTCTCTTTCTTGATCAATTAAATTATCTAGTCAGGTCTCTTTCTCATCATTTAAACTAGTTGGTCACATCTCTTTCTCATTGTACATACTTATAACCAGCTAGTCACACCTCTTTGTTGATCATTTAAACCAGCTGGTCACATCTCTTTCTCATCAATTAAGAAAAAAGGTTAGTACAAGCCCCTCTAGGTCGAGCATTAACTCATCCCTCACTCACAACAATTGCTAGCTACTATGAAAGAGCCCAATCCTATTAATCAATTGTAGTTCGATTACTAAATGTAATAATTGGATGGTGATAATTAATTACTATGATATTAGCCCAATTAAGTATATATTTTGTTATTTTATTTTATTTTGTTGAGATCGCAAATCAAGTAAAGCTATGTAAGTGTTCTTCCAATCAAATTTATCTCCTTATAGGACTTGATACCATAACCACTAGAGTATCTCATCTTCCCATTAATTGTCTGAAACATTTAGAATCATACACATTGCAAGTGTATTCAAAAGATTTAATTTAACATCCTTATGTACAACATAATTTCAAATAGCTAAAGTGTCATTACCTTCCATGCCCACTTGATCAATTACCATTTATTAATACTATCCTTTACAATGTCTTACTTGTCACAACTAATAAAGTCTTCTAATCATTACTACACTCCTTGTCCATATTCTTTCTAACTTAATAATTTGTAATAACAATGATATCACATATTTTTTAACATGTACACATTAATATGAAAGATACATTTCAAAACAAGATGCTAAATTAATATTAAATTAGTGATATGACCTAAACAAAATAATAATTATTAAACACATTCTAAAATACTTTCAATTAAATCATGTTTTAATATGATATAATTCATAACTGGTTATAATCATTATAACATCAATTAATCATTATCTATAACACAAACATGCACAAATGATTCAATGATCATAAAGCTCTATTCAAACTTGTAGTCTGATAAGAATCCTCACTATTAATTAATAATAGTTGATCATGTTATTTATTACATATTTAGACTGTGGTATCAAAGTTTCAATAATAGTATTAATTAATTCCATGCACAATATTTCTAATAATTGATTTAGGTCTAATCAAACAAACATCAAAACTTAATAAGATGAAAAAATCACACAACACTAATACACTAATATGGAGGGGTACTACACTTACTGATATAATATTAATTTATATAAAATGATATGTAATAGTTTGGATATCCTTAAGAAAATTTGAAGTAGATGGAAATGACTCTATTTATTTTGAAACCTTAAGGCTCGATTGTCTGAATTTATTATCATATATCAAAGTAAATAGTTCACAGTGCAATGAAAAAAGTAATCACATCAAAATGGTTTCCAACCTTTAATTCCATCCAAATTTCTCATTATCACTAACACTATGAAAATTATCATAAAATCTCAAATTAACATTCATATTTTAAAGAAGCTAAAAGTGGCATAGAAAGAAATAAACATACGCTAACTAGGTGCTTTGAAGCATTAAAGTAATGTACTTACCTTCTCATCACTCGAATTACTTTATTCCACTCACTTCTTCTTGATTCATTTTCCATGATAGGGTTAGTGAGGCACTATAATTTCTCAATGTAGACACCTTCCTTCAGCTCTCCATTCAGAAATGTTGACTTCACACCCATTTAATAAAATTTGAAATCCTTATGTGCTGCAAAATCTAGGAATATTCAGATTGTTTCCTTCTTAGCAACATGAGCATAAGTCTCGTCAAAGTAAATTCCTTCAATCTGAGTGTAACCCTTGCATACCAAGCTTGATTTATTCCTTATTACCTTACCATTTTCATCCAACTTGTTTTGGTACACCCATTTAGTTCCCATCACATTCTTATCTTTTGGTCTAGGCATAAGTCCCCAGGTCTGATTCTTCTCGATCTGATCAAGTTCTTCCTTCATTGAATTTACCGTATTTGGATCATCTCATGCTTTTTTTATAGATTCAGGTTGAATCTCTAAAAGTAGACACAAAAAAAGCATAATCTTATGCTGCTCTACTTCTGGTAACAAATCCTCTATTCTTATCACCAATAATCTGATTCATAGAATGATTTCTCTATACATACCTTGGTTCCTTAGTTGTAGATGTTGATGTTGATTGAGTCACTTCCACTTCTTTCTTAATGTATTTTCCTCTATCCTCTGTATTATATTTGCAGTCAGTATGTCTCTCTAAAGCCTTCTAAAAATCTTCATCAACCTTCACATTCACACTTTCCACAATTTTATTTAGTCTTTTGTTGTGACACGGGTAAGACTTGTTTCTTGTAGAGTATCCCAAAAATATACATTCATTTTTTGTCAAATTCTATAAGATTGTCCTCATCTTTTTGAGTGTGATATTTTCTTCCAAATTTTTTGAAATACTTAATCGTAGGTTCTCTTCCATGCCATAACTCATATGATGTCTTTCCATATTTCTTTTGGCACAAAACTTTTTCCAATGTGTATACAATAGTACGTACTACTTCTATCCAATAGATTTCTAGTAAACTTGCTTCCTTCAACATTGTTCTTACTGCCTCCTAAATTTTGTGATTCATCATTTCCACTACATCATTTTGTTGTGGTGTTCTAAATGCTGAAAACTCTCTTAATGCCATTTTTCTCACAGTAACTTTGAAAAATATCCGAAGTAAATTATCCTCCTTTGTCAGATCTTAAACATTTAATCCTTCTACCACATTCATTTTCAACTCTAGCCTTGAATATTTTAAATTTCTCAAATGCTTCAGATTCCTCTCAAAGAAATGCAACCCAAGTCAATCTTGAATAATCATCAATGAAAAGTATAAAGTATCTCTCACCTTGAAAACTCCTTGTTCTGGTAGAACTACAAATATCAGTGTGTAGTAACTCCAATAAACCATTAGATGAATAGTCTTTTTCTTTAAATGGTTCTCTCCTCTATATTCCTTCTTGACATCCTTTACAGACCATGTTATTTATTTTGCATAGTCTAGGTAAGTCTCTTACTACTCGAGATGAATTTATTTTTACCAGATTATGAAAATTTATATGACAAATCCTCCTATGTCAAAGACAACTGTCATCGATCTGAGATAGAAAACAATAACCTTCCGAAGCTCCTTTAATCTGGTATATGTTTCTTCTTGTCCTTTTTCCAACTATAATCACATCTCCAGACCTCTTATGAAGCTCACATCCATCATTCTTTAAAATAACATCATATCCATTCTCACACATCTATCCAACACTCAAAATATTGTGATACAAACCCTTTACATAATAGACATTGTCAGTGTTATAATTATTTCCATAAAAAGTAATAGATCCTCTACTGATAATGTAAGCAACCTTATCAACACCAAATCTAACAGGACCACCATCATACTTATCAAGTGAAACAAACTTACTTTTATCTCCAATCATATTATGAGAACAACCCTTGTCAATCAACCATTCATTTCTATTTCTTATAATATACAAAGCAGTTTCAGTATCATCGTCAACATCAACATAGATGTTAGAAATATCAGTTTCCTATTGCTTATCTTCTTTAGCATAAAACAAGAAATCTTCTATCTCAGATTCATCATCTAAAATACTGGCATCTTCATTTACATAATATACATTCTTATTGAACTTCTTAAACTTCTATCTATGACCTTCTCTGGACATCTAGCAGCCAAATGACCAATTTTACCATATCTAAAACATTTCAGAGGTAACATTCCTTTGTACTTGTTGATACCTTTCTTCAGTCTTCTTGCAAAATTTTCTTCAAATTCTTCTTTGTCATCACTGTCAAAACCTTCATCTAATTTTGTTTCTCTGAAAGATGTCTCTGATCTTCTCTTTTCTCTCCCAAATTTCCTTAGCTCAAATGCGGTCAGGGTGCTAAATAATTGTTCTTTAGTGAACTTTTTCGGATCATACACCTCCTCAATTTATGAGATCTTATCATAGTAACTATCTGGTAATGTCATCAACATCTTTTCCATGAATTCCTCATCGATAATAGTGCCTCCTTGGTTATTGACTTCATTCACAACATTCTCAACTCTCTAAAAAGATCTCTTAATATCTTCACCATCTTCCATTCTCATATTCTCATAGTGTCTCTTAGCTATTATATTCTTAGATAACTTAACCCTATCATTTCCTTCATAGATTTCTTTAAGCTTTTCCCAAACTTCATAAGAATTCTTCAAAGAAATAACTTTAGCCAATTCAATCTTAGATAAAGCACTAGTAATAACATACCTTTTATTTTCATTCTCCTCATATGCATCGATTTCATCCTGCGTATTAAGGCCATTATGAGGAAACACATACTTTGTCTCCACATGCTTCCAGGTCTTATAACAAATCGAGACCAAATAACCTTTCATCAAATCTTTCCATAAAATGTTGTTTGATCCATCAAATGTGGGGATGTTCAATTTATGTGCCATTAGATCTACCTCAAGCAGTTAAGATATTCACTGGGGAACCAAGCTCTAATAACAATTGTTGAACAAGTCAAATATTTGAGAGGAGGGGTGAAACAGTTATTCCCACACAACATTCATAACTCTTTCTCTTTTGGAAAATTAATAAACAACAGTAATACCAACTTATGATCTATAGGTTAAGTACTTAAACATCCACAGAAAATGTAAACATGAAAACACATGAACACCAACTGATAGCTAAGGCCCGTTTGTTTCGCGGAATTGACCAGGAATTGGTATTTTTGAATTCCCAAAATGTTCAATTCCCTATTCAGTTCCAAAATTAAAAATTGGAATAGGGTTATGCGAATTCTAATTTTGGGTCATTTTGAGCATTCCACAATTCCCCCTCGAGACCTGGAATTGGAATTTAAAAGTGGAATTGGAATTGAGTCTTATTTTGGGAAGGAAAATGCATTCTCATTTTTGTGTCAATAATGTATATTATATTGCTATAAGGATGTATATATACATGTGTGTATATATACATAAAAGTGTATATACACACATGTATATATATATAGCATATATATACATGTATATATATAGTATATATATACACATATATTTATAATATATATATGTATGTATATACACATGTCTATATATAGTATATATACATGTATGTATATACACTTGTGTGTATATACATATGTGTGTATATATGTGTATGTGTATATGTGTGTATATATGTATATGTGTGTGTATACACACACATGTATGTATATGTGTATACATGTGTATATACATACATGTATATATATATGTGTGTGTATGTGTGTATATATACACATGTATGTGTGTGTGTATATACACACATGTGTGTATATACACACATGTGTGTATATGCACACACACATATATATATACACATGTGTGTATATATGTGTATGTGTGTATATATACATATGTATGTGTATACACACATATGTGTGTGTATGTATGTATATATACACACATGTGTGTGTATATGTGTATATACATGTATGTATATACACACATGTGTGTATATATACACATATGTGTATATATATTACATACACATCTATGTAATATGTGTATGTGTGTGTATATGTGTATTTGTGCAGAAACAAAATTCCAATTTGAATTCCAATTTTTTGGAACCAAACACAGAATATGCATCTTCTCAGTCATTTTCCAAGTGAACTAAACAGGACAAGCCCATATTCTAGAATTGGTTTAGAGAATAACATAATTCCAGAATGGATTCAATTCCAGAATTGGCAATTCCAGCATGCACAAATTCCACGAAACAAACAGGCCCTAAGTGTGCTTTCACAAGCCTAACTAGGACTCTATTTTTCCTAGCCTTCACAAGATCCTACCCTCTCTTCTAGGATCTTTCAAGACCTTTCTCAACTAGCCTAGGACCTCTCCAACACCACTCTATGAGTTGGTAACTTTTGTGCTTCACTAGGGCCCCGTTTGTTTAGGGAATTGGAATTGGACTCAAAACCTGATTATCTCAAAATAGGGTTTTGAAATTCTGGTTTTGCATCTTCCGGATATAGTTTGGACCATTTGGTTGACCTAGAAGATGAATGAGTCAATCCATCTTCTGCATTTGGCTGCCAAGTTCAAAATTGGAATTGGAGCTGCTCCACCTCAATATCTTTGGAGACTGTAAGAGGATCGAGTGATTGAAGGAAATAAAAGGATCGATCCCAATCCCAAACTCATGCGAAACCCACAGACTTGATGAAATTATAAAATGGGATTAAAAAAAACATAAAACCAGGTTTTGAAATCGTATTCTACCTATTTGGGTGGAAGATGCAAACCCTCATTTTAGCCTAAAATTGGAAGATGGAAACTATATTCGGGTTATTGTTTTAATGCACAAAATGGCAGATTTGAACCCAAAACCTAGTTTTGGGCATCAAATTCCAATTCCACCCCCCAAACAAACAGGGCCTAGGAGGTAACCACCATCAAATTTTACTCCACTCCTGCACTCTTTCTTGGATGTCTCCAAGTGTATTTTCATCTCCTCTTCATAACTAGTGTATGCAAGGATATAAATCATTTTCATCTTCTTCTTAGATTCCCTATGATCCCATCTAAGTCAAGGTATCATAGCTTTTACAAATGATCTCCCAATTCTCCTTAAAACTTGGCTTTTAGGCCTAATGCTCCTATTAGCCCTATCTGACTGGTTTTTCCCACTTATTGCAAAACTTCTCCAAACAACCCCACAAAAATTGTTATATTCTAGTACCCTTTTCCAAAACACAATGGATTTTAGAGGTCTTAAGATTCTAGGCTATCTGTATAGTAGATTCCTAGAATCAAGGGCTATTAAGGCTAATTAGGCTATTCAGGACCAGTCAAGTGACTTATGCTTGGAAAAGTACTTGGATGGATTGGTAAAATACTAATATGGCTATGAGGTCTCTGTATAATCCCAAAGAACACAAATCCATTCTTGGTTTCACTCTGCAACTTGTATCCCTGCAATCAAACACATTTAGATCACTGTCATGCACCTAACTAGGCAACTAGACTCGCCTAG
Source organism: Thuja plicata (assembly GCA_018584345.1). Lineage (NCBI taxonomy): Eukaryota > Viridiplantae > Streptophyta > Pinopsida > Cupressales > Cupressaceae > Thuja > Thuja plicata. Next base: position 9,620,443 of record MU224737.1, read on the forward strand.
GGCATGACACCAAAATTAGCTAACTTGATTTTTTGAACTCCTCCTTCCATATGTACATTTTAAAATGGCTTCCATTCCATATCCCTCTGGACTATGATGATTTTCATGGTGGAGATCTATGGGGGAGCCATTTTCCCTAAAACTATCTAAAAAACACTAGTGAACTGTGAATTAACAAAATATTTCTACAAAATATATAAATGATCACCTAGAAACTTTAAAAAAAAAAAAATTCTCTAAAACTAACCAAACTACACCAATCCAATACAAATTTGCAAGATTCAATCCTTACTAGAGCACTAACAATCCAAAGTAGTCGACTATGCATAATTTTGCAAAACAGAGCTTACTTAGCAAATTAAAAATCTTACATCACATCCTCTATGCTCGAGAAATGGACCTCCTTGTGGATTAATATATTTTTTCCATGTTTATAGGAAGTTACCAAAACTACCCATCCTCAACTTCGAAGGGAATCCAATATTTGAAAATGTTGTCAAGCAACTTTGCAAAGTTGCAAATGTTGTCATGACAACATTTGACAACTTTTGCATCTTTGTCTAAAACATATCCTAACAACCTCCAATCAACATGAAATGATGTAAAAAAATCCTAGAGGAATTTTTAGGTACATTTCCAACCTTTCCTAAGCCTTGAAGGATTTTGGACCCAATTTCCCACTTTTAGGTTTAATCTAGCACTAAACACTAACAAACATAAAACCACTAGGTTGGATTGATCCTAGTCAAATCCACCTAGGTAAAAGCTTGCAAGACCTACTAAGGCCTAAAATAAACACTACTGACTTGGATAAGGTTAGTACAAGCCACATCCAAAATTGGAACTCTCCCCAAATAAAATATTTCAATCCATCCTTGGATTGACCAAGTTGGAATCAATTCCCAACTTTTTAAACTTTGTTTCCTTGATCTAAGTGGCCTCTGCATCTCCTTGGCCATTCCATTTTATCAGATGTTCATAGTATGTCCTCTATCTAGTCTTCTTGTAGGCCCTGGAATCAATTATCTTCTTTTCCTTCTTAGGTTATGTAGGGGTTAAATTTAGGTCCTCCATCTCTTTTATAACCTCATTAAGGATCTGGTATGAATCTAGAGTAGGCCCCTTATAGAGGAAAATATCTGCAACATTGAAGATCGGAGACAAACCAATATCCTCAGGGAGCTCAAACTTGTATGCATTATTGTCATATTTGGCTAGAATATTACATGGCCCTAATCTCATCATCTGTAACTTATTTGGCACTCCCATATGTAGTATTTCCTTGTTCAAATGGACCATAGCGAGATCCCCTACCTAGAATTAGAATTTTGTCTTCCTTTCATCCACCTTTTTCTTTATCTTTGCAGTGTTCTCTGTTAGAGTTTAAATCAACTATTTCATGCACCTCTTTCATGGAGCATGCAAAGTCTTCTGCATAACCACTTCCCTTGGATATATCTTTCAACTCTCTGAGTTCAAATATCCCTCTTGGGTGTAGTCCATAGACAATTTCAAAGGGACTCTTTCTAGTAGTTCTATTTATAGTATCATAATATGCATATTCTGCTTTTCCTAAGAGTTGGTCTGAAGCTTGACCATACTCCTAAGTGAGACACCTCAATAGGTTCCTTAGGATTCTATTAACCACCTCATTTTGACCATATGTTTGAGGGTGATATGCAGACCCAAAGGATAGATTGGTTCCCAATATTTTCCATAATGTCTTCCAAAAGTGACTCATGAATTTTATGTCTCTATCTAAGACTATGCTTAAGGGTAACCCATGGATTCTCACCACTTCCTTGAAGAATAGGTGTGCAGTGTGACAAGCACCATGAACAGTCTTGCATGGGACAAAATGTGCCATCTTATTGAATCTATCTACTATGGCATAGATACTGTCAAATCCTTGTTTTTCTTTAGAAATCCCGCAAAAAAATCCATGCTCAAGCATTCCCAAGGTCTACTTGGAATGGGGAGTGGTTGATAAAGGCCTACATTGGAGGATGTTCCCTTGGATTTCTAACACAATACATAGAACTCCACATACTTTCTGATATCCAAATTCATTCTATGCCAAAAATAGAACCTCTGCACTAAATATTGGGTCTTATTGACTCCAAGTGACCACTAAGTGCCCTATTATGTTTCTCTTGAATCAAATTTCCCTAATTGATCCTCTAGGGACACATAACTGACTTCCTTTAAACAATAAATCACTTTGCATTGTATATTTAGAAAATTCACCATGGAAATGATTTTTATGCTCTTTACATACCTTGTATATCTCTGCAAATTCCTCATCCTCTACATACAATTCCTTGAAACTCTCAATACCCATACTCTGCAGTTGTACTTCTTGTACTGTTAGAAGTCTCCTACTAAGTGCATCGACCACCATGTTCTGCAATCCTTCCTAATGCTTGATGTTGAAGGTGTAAGCCTAAAAGTATTCCACCCATTTCATGTGCTTGTGACTGAGCTTGTCTTGGGAGTTCAAAAATCTAAGTGATTGGTTGTTTGAATACACAACAAATTCCTTGGGAAGTAGATAGTGCCTCCATTTCCTTAGTTATTGGAATAGAGCATACATCTCTAAGTAATAGGAAGAATACTTCCTCTTTTCATCACTGAGCTTCTCACTGTGAAAATCCATTGGTCTCCCTTCTTGGCTTAAAACTACCCCAATAGCAACGTTGCTAGCATCACACTCAACTATGAAATTTTTTTCAAAACTTGGTAATGTTAAGATGGGTTGAGTGACAATATTCTTCTTCCACAACTCAAATCATTGGTTAGCTCTCTCATTCCATAAAAACTTGGTTTTCATCCCACCTTTTATGGTGTCTAGCATAGGATCACAAATAACACTAAACTACTTAATGAATTTCCTATAATATTGAGCTAAGCCATGGAAGCTTCTCACCTCTGTTGCATTTTTGGGGGTAAGCCATTTTATGATGGCTTCTACCTTTCTTGGATCCATTTTAAGGTTCCCATGAGACAACACAAAACCAAGATACACTAGCTCCTGCTTTAGGAATTCACACTTATCCAAATTGATCATTAAATTTTCTTCATGCAGTCTCTTAAACACAATTTGTAGATGCCTTAAGTGTTCTTCTTTAGTCCTACTAAAGATTAGGATATCATCCAAATACACTAAAACAAACTTACCAATGTATTCCTTGAGTACTTCATTCATAAGGCTCATGAATGTGGATGGGGCATTTGATAGCCCAAATGGCATCACAAGCCATTCATACAAACCTTCTGTGGTTTTGAAGGCAGTCTTCCATTCATCTTTCTCATTGACCCTAATTTGATGATAACCACTGTTTAGGTTAATCTTTGTAAAGTACTTTTCTCCTTCTAAACAGTCCATTAGATATTCTATCCTATGAATAGGAAACCTATACCTAATTGTGATTCAGTTAATGGCTCTGGAATCAGTGCATAGCCTCCAAGTTCCTCCTTTTTTGGGTGCTAGGACAGTGGGTATGACACATGGGCTCATACTTTTTCTAATGAGGCCTTGTTTTAGGATATCTTGGATTTGTTTGGCAATTTCCTCACTTTGTTGAGGGGTCATCTTATAAGAAGCCTTGTTAGGTAGGGTAGCTCCTGGGATAAAGTCAATTTGGTGACTAATAGTTCTTTTAGGGGGTAGGCTTGTTGGTTGTCCATCACTGCCAATGTCTTTATACTCCTTAAGAAACTCTTGTACTTATATAGGAATCTTTGTCTTCTTGACTGTCTTTTCTGCATCTTCTTCCTTTGGATTCATAACCAAAGCATATGCTACTCCATATCCTTCTTCTAGAGCTTCTAGGAACTTCTTCTCACCAACCAAGACATTAAGGCCTAAAGCTTTCACTTCTCTTTCTTCCAACAGTGACTGGATATTGAAATTCACACAATCTTTCTTGAAAGAATATGCATTCTTTGCTCCATCATGCATGTCTTGTCTTTCAAATTTCCATGACCTTCCTAGTAAAAGGTGACATGCATCCATGGGTAGGAAGTCACACAATACCTTATCTTTATATCTTCCAATTGAAACTTCCACCCATGCTTGTTCATTCACAAGGACATGTTGTCCTTTTTTCAACCAATTAACCTTGTATGGGTTACTATGTAGAATTCTCTTCATCTTAAGTTTATTAACTTCCTCCTCTGACACAATGTTGTCAGTAGACCCTGAGTCTATAATGACTCTACATACTTTACCCATCATTTTTCACTTTACTCTAAATGGTGCTCTTCTCTAGCTTGGCTCCTCTCTTACTGGTTCTTTGATCAGTGATCTCCTTATCATTAGATTTTCTCCTTCCTTTGATTCTAAGGGTACTTCAGAGTGTTTATTTCCACCACTAGACTCCTCTTGCACAAAGTTTATTCTTTTCACTTCCTTGAGAAGTAGAGCCTTTCTCTAGACACCTATAGGTAGGATGTCCCATTTGGTTGTAGTGATATCATTTCATAGTTGCAAAATAGGAACCTCTTCCTTGGCTATTGCCTCTTCCTCTCCAATTAGTATTAGCTCCTCTTCCTCTATTGAAGCTTCCTCTGCTTGAACTTCCTTCTTGCTGGTCAGTCAGTTTGGTCTCTCCTTGAGTCTTGGATTCAGAACTTCTACCACCATATCCACTCCTTTGACCTCTACCATATCTTCCTTTACCTCTACCTCTTGTATTTCTTGAGTCTTATTTCTTTCTCAATTTCTCTTCCACCTTTACTACAAGTTGGTGGCATCTCTAAACACTGGTAAGAGTAAGTAGACTCAATTCATCTTGGATAGTCCATTTTAGACCATTAAGGTATCTAGCTACCTTGACACTTTCCTCTTATCCAATTCTTGATCTCATGCATAGCCTTTGAAACTCTTCAGTGTAAGAGTTAACATCCAAGTCTTTTTTTCTAAGACTTTGTCTCCTTTTATGCAACTAAATTTTATAGTCTTCAGGTACATAAGCTTCTCTGATTTTGGCTACCATAGCTTTCCAAGTGGCTATGGGTTTCTTACCTTCTTTCTCCCTCTCATCTTGGGTGAATTTCCACCAATTGAGTGCATATCCTCTAAGTCTAGCCTTTTCCACTTTTACCTTTTGGGCTTTTGTTATCCCATTAGACTCAAAGTGGTTTTCCAGTCCTTCAATCCAATCTCGAACTACCTCTGGTTCCATCTTTTCACTAAAGATAGGAACTCCTTCCAATGCCTTTCCACTCAAGGATTTTAATTTTTTCAAGAAGGTTTATTCAGTGGGGACATGGTTAGCTTTAGGGGTTTCATAATCTAAGGCTATCTCCTTACTCTTTCCATCAACTTTATCTTTGACTTCCTCAGACTTTTCTTCCACTTAGTCCACTTTGTGTTCCAATTGTGCCAATCTCTCTCTGAAAAACCTATTCTCTTCTTATTTCTCATCCACTTTCTTTTCAAGCTCTACATTTTTCACCATTTTAGACTCTCCTACTGACTCTTCTGGTTGAAACACTCACCACAAGCCAAATCTTATTGGCTCTAATACCAATCTGATAGCTACACCCTTAGTGTGCTTGCACAAGCCTAACTAGGACTTTGTTGTTCCTAGACTTCACAAGAATCTACCCTATCTTCTATGATATTTCAAGCCCTTTCTCAACTATCATAGGTCCTCTCCAACACCACTCTATGAGTTGGTAAATTTTTTTCTTCACTAGGAGGTAACCACCATCAAATTTTACTCCACTCCACTCTTTCTTGGATGTCTACAAGTGCATTTTCATCTCCTCTTCATAACCAGTGTATGCAAGGATACAGATCATGTTCAACTTCTTCTTAGACTCCCTATGATCCCATCTAAGTCAAGGTATCATAGCTTTTACAAATGATCTCCCAATTCTCCTTAAAAATTGGATTTTAGGCCTGATGGTCCTATTAGCCCTATCTGACTTATTTTTCCCACTTCTTGCAAATATTCTCCAAAAAACCCCACAAAAATGTGATATTATAGTACCCTTTTCAAAAAAACAAGGGATATTAGAGGTCTTAAGGTTATAGGGTATCTGTATAGTAGATTCCTAGAATCAAGGGCTATTAGGGCTAATTAGGCTATTCCAGACCATTCAAGTGATTTATGATTGGAAAAGTACTTGGATGGATTGGAAAAGCCTTAATATGGCTATTAGGTCTCTGTATGAACCCAAAGAACACAAAACCATTCTAGGTTTCACTCTGCAACTTGTATCCCTGCAATCAAACACATTTAGATCATTGTCATGCACCAAACTGGGCATACTGGACTCGCCTAGGGCATGACACCAAAATCAGCTAACTTGATTTTTTGAACTCCTCCTTCCATATATAGAATGTAAAATGGATTCCCTTCCATATCCCTCTGGGCCATGATTATTTTCATGATGGAGATCTATGGGGGAGCCATTTTCCCTAAAACTGTCTAAACAACACCAGTGAACTGTAAATTAACAAAAGATTTATAAAAACTATTCAAATGATCACCTAGAAACTTCAAACCAAAACAAAATGCTCTGAAACTAACCAAAATACACTAATCCAATACAAAGTTTCAAGATTCAATCCATACTAGAGCACTAACAAGCCAAAGTAGTCAACTGTGCACAATTTTGCAAAACAGAGCTTACTTAGCAAATTCAAAATCTTACATCACATCCTCTATGCTCAGGAAATGGGCCTCCTCATGGTGTAATATAAATTTTCCATGTTTTTAGGCAGTTACCATAACTACCCATCCTCAACTTCGAAGAGAATCCAATATTTGAAAATGTTGTCATGCAACTTTGCAAAGTTGCAAATGTTGTCATGACAACATTTTTACAACTTTTGCATCTTTGTATAAAACATATCCTAATGACCTCCAATCGAAATGAAATGATGTAAAAAAATTCTAGAGGAATTTTTAGGCACATTTCCAACCTTTCCTAAGACTTGAAGGCTTTTGGACCCAATTTCGCACTTTTAGGTTTAATCTAGCACTAAACACTAACAAACATAAAACCACTAGGTTGGATTGATCCTAGTCAAATCCACCTAGGTAAAAACTTGCAAGACCTAATAAGGCCTAAAATAAACAATAATTACTTGGCTAAGTTCAGTACAAGCCACATCCAAAATTGGAACTAGGGATTAGCCTACGTGCTCCTGCGCCACCAACATAGAGAACACCAAGTTCTACGTGGAAAACCCAAACTGGGAAAAACCACAGAGAAGCTAATTATCATGGAAAAACATGTTAGGGTGACATCGATTAAGGTGATTTTTACAAAGGATCATTACCGATTGTGCTCAGTGTAGGTCAAAACAAATACCCTAAAGTATGAATAGTCTCAAAGACAATACATAGAGGCTTACTGCCAATTACAAAGAGGCTCACTGCCAATACAAAGAGGCTCACTGCAAAAAAATATGAAAAGAGATTGAATCCACCACTAAGATCATCAACACTATTTCATTCACATGATCAACACATAGATTTCCCAAAACAAATTTGCAATCACTTCGCATATAAACAATGCATAAGCAACATGAAAAATATTAGTTTGTTTCCAACTTATACTTCTTGATGCCTCCAACCATGTCAACTAATTTGAAATAGGTCACACCACGAAATGCCTGTGGTGGTAAGGAATGAATTGTGGACCACCTTGATCAATATAAATTGACTTGTACATTTTGACACTTAACACCTTCTCTAAAGCCATCGGTACCAACGATCATGATGAACATGTTACATAGTAACAACTGGGACCGAAACACAAGTTGTTGATGTCAGAATACTGATAGATGACATTGATGATGATCTTACAAAGTATGGTTGTCATTTATGGAAAACCATTCCATAGGTAATAAATTTTTGTGTAAGTAAATGAAGGTATACCAACTAGTATGCAATAATCACCAATCGGTAAAGAGAAGTTAAGTCAAAAAGGTAACCGGTGAACAGGAGAACATGTGAAGGACAAATCAGTAAAATAAGACAAGTATGCTATCGGTACATTGAAAGGTATAACAACAATAGGTGAAGTAATATTTTTGAGCACACCACATAGGTCACACTAGTAAAGGCACAAGTGAAGACACCACCAACCGGTCAGTTCAATGAAGAGGTAAAAGTAAAGGTTATTGAACATTTTTTATTACTTTGTCAAATCGGTAATGACAATGCACGATTCAATGAATATGGACAACATGAAAATGTACTACACTATTTCAAAGGTTGAATAATTCAATTCTTAGGTAGTTGTGCATAGGTTTGATTATGAATTCAAGGTATATTCTGACCAATAATATTGAAGGAATATTTCACATTGGAGATAACAAATTAAAATTTGTTATGGACAATGCGGTAAGATTTTAATGATGTGATGAGTTAGTTATGAGTGATAGAGATATTTTTGAGGGAATTATAAACCTAATTAGATTTACAATCGAAGGTGAACGGATATAAGCTGATAGCTGGTGCTATTGTGAAAATGTGATGTTGTTAAGAAGAACAGTTGAAGTGTTGTTGAAAAGAGAATTTTTGGACAACGATAGCAGAGCTATTTACAGAGAAGATTCAAGACTGGATTTAGAACAAGAACAGAGCATCAAAGGATCTGATTAGCATTCAGGAATGCATATCATAGGTTATATTTTTCTGTTGTATTCCTAATAGTTTCAACAAGTTAAAATCCCTTAACCGGGTAGTCTCTAGCAGGACTTCATTGTAAATCCCTTAACAGGGTGAACATTGTAATAGTGAGATTAAATCCTTTAACAAGGTAGTTTGTAATAGGTCTTTAGATACTTCTAACAATGTATCAGTCACTCCTAATAGGGCGAGTCACCTAGAAAGTGACATATTGTAAGCTCCTAACAAAGCACTCTTTTCTACTGTAGTAAGAAGATTGTGGGTTTCATCCTCACTGTGGTTTTCCCTTTGACCAAGGGTTTCCATGTTAAAAATCTGAGTGTTATGTGTGTACATGTGTTGTTACTTTATTCATTGTACTTTTACTTTAAAGTTACATTTATATGCTTCATTATTTGGAAGTTAGTTTTGCTACTATTCAAAGGTATAAGTGTAGACCCCTAAAATGGATAGACTTGCGACTTGCATTTAATTACTAATTTTTCTCTATTAAATAATGGTTTCTTTAATCATTAGTTAAATCATCTATTTCTTCTAAATTTGATCCTCTAATTATTTAATCATTTTGTCAAAATTAATTAAATAATTAATTTTATTTAATTAATAAACCTTAATTAATTAATCTTTATTAGTTAATTAAGTTCAATTTCCTAAAATTTTAAATTTAAATATTTAAACTTATTAATTAATATTTTCTTTAATCATTAGTTAATCATCTACTTCTTCTAAATCTAATCCTCTAATCATTTAATCATTTCTCCAAAATTAATTAAATAATTAATTTTATTTAATTAATAAACTTTAATTAATTAATCTTTATTAGTTAATTAAATTCAATTTTCTAAAGTTTAAATTCAAATATTTAAACTTATTAATTATTTTTCTAATTAAATTAATTTAATTTCACTCTTATTTCTTTTTTAAATCAAAATAGAATTCAAATATCTCATTTATGAGTATTTTAATTTCTAAAATCAATTAAATAATCAAATAAATCTTCTCTCCAGTTCATAAAAGGGAACTCATGTGCTATCTCTGTGATTGCATAAATTGCTTCATCTTCTCTCCAGTTCAAAAAGGGAAACTCATGTGCTATCTTTATAATTGCATAAATTGCTCCACCTTCTCTCAAGTTCGAAAAAGGGAACTCATAATCAACTCTACAGTTGACTCAACCATTTCCTCTTCTCTTTAGTTAAGAGGGGAAGTTTATTGATTCCTTCTTCAGTTCTTATTGATCTCAACCGTGCATTTCAAAGTATCTAGGATCAATTTCATCCGTACAAATCATTTCCATATTCTATATAATCAACCCTTCTCAACTATTTGAGAGGATCCAAGATCTCCAACTTTGTGCACAATTACTATGCAGGATTGTCGTATGAAGCATCAAGCAAAATCCTTATCATTTAGATCTCATTTTCTCAACACTCCCAAATCATAGATGTTGTCAACGTCAATATTGAGCACCATCCATAAAACATTTTAGAAGGAGTAGAGAGAAGAAATAGAATCTTCAAGCATTGGGGTTTGCAGATTTTTTGTTTTTTCCTTTCCAACGCTTATTATTTTGTTATTCTTAGGCTCATTCTTAGTAGTTTGTTGATTTCTTTCATTGCAAATCGGTGCTACTAACCCTCTTGTTTGAGTGTGCACCTATACCATCTAGTGAAATCGACGTGAAATCTGGTCATATCTTTCAAACCAGATGAAATTGTTTTTGCAGGTTTACGCTGATCGAAGGAGGCCACAATGCAAAATTCAGATTTTTTTGAGTTTTTAAATTTTTTTTAATAATTTTTATATGATATTTCATAAAAAATCATTTATATGCACAAATCAAAGTTTTTTTTCAAACAAATTACATTTTTAGAAAGGTCTTGGAATTATACAGAGGGTTTATTCTCTGTGATTTAATTTTGTGAAAACTATTTGCAAAAACAATAGATCTTTTAAAACTGGTTTGTTCTGATTAAATGGGTCCTTACGGCACAAATTAAGGAATTATGACCTAAATTTTTTTTTGAAGGTATTGGTAGATATAAAAAAGCTACAGTCCAAAATTTAGATTTTTAATGAATTTCTTTCAATTTTTATAAAAAAATTATGATATTTCATGAAAAAAAAATTCTGGACACAAATCTACATTTCTTTTCAAAAAAGTTACATTTTTGGAAAGATCTTGAAATTATATAGGGGGTTTATTCTCTGTTATTTTAATTTTTCTCAGAAATATTTTTAAAAAAATATCTTTGAATTTTTTTCTTTTTGTGTGTAGGTGCAGGTGATAATCATTTTATCAAAAATATTGTTTCAAAACTAAAAATGACATTTTATTCTCTTCTGTCTAAAATATCATTCTTCATTGTAAAATGGCACATTTTCATTGTTGAAAATGTGCACTTTATGTAATGAAAAAATGTAGTGGGCCACTAAAGCACAAACAAATTAAAAATCAGATGCCTATTGAGCAACAAAAAAGAGAGCGAGAGATTAAACCAAACAAAGAACATAGACGCAGATTAAGAATTGTGGCACTTGAGGCAGAGATCAATTATGAAGGTCTTATAAACACATATATGGACAAGGTAAGAGAATTTTCTGAGAAGTTCAAATGCCATTATATCAATACTAGCATGCTTGTGGATTATTAGATCTAAATTGCTAGGATTTTTTTGGTACTAACAATTTATTGATAGCTTGTGGCATGAAAGGAGCTTAATTTTTTCTAAATCTAAAATCCATTCATTTGTCTTTTGGTGCTTAAAAAGAAAAGTGTTTTCTCAAACATCACAATCTCATATTTTAATTTGGTGCATAAAATTGACATGTGGTTAACAACTACACAAGGAAAAGAACTTTTGAAATTGGTGCACTTAAAACTGATCAAGTAAATATCATTTGGTTTGGGCTTAAAATTGAACTTGTGTGCATGTATGGATGGTAGCTCAATTCACATTTGACCTTTTGGTGCTTAATGTGATTAACCTTGTGTTTTGAGTCTTTAGTGCACTTGCAAAATCTGTTAGAATAAGAACGTTTTTAATTTTTTTAGAGAGGCCTATCTAGGGAAAGTGCTTCTTTTATAGAGGAAAACCTCAAACCGGTAATCCTTCTGATTGGTATATAAACAAGACATGGGCCAAAGCCTTGAATGTCTTATATCTAGCCAAGCTCGGTCAAGGTGTGTTGATCATAGTCTGGATCAGGTGAAGTATCCCTAAGTAGCCAACATGGTCAATTAGGCTCTTAAGTGAGTCACACATGTATAAACCAATTGGATAGACACCAAAGAACTTTCTATAACCTGGTTAATTAGAGACCCACTTGGTTCATCTCCGAATCAAGTGTCTTATTATAGTGCAAGGGGTTGCAGAATCCCCCCCCCCCAAGATTTTCAACATATGTGTTCTAGGGTATTGTGTTGATGAAAGAGATCTTCATTAGCACAAAAATAATACCTATGAAAGGAAAACAAATAGACACCTACATCATGGATCTTTGTGTCCTAGTAGCATGATAATTATTGTGTGAGATAACGAACATCAAAATTATTGGGCCTATAACATTACATCTTGAAGCCAATTGACCATAGATTAATCTGATTGTTTCTGTTTTGACTGTATGAAAGGTTTTTTTTCTGTCTGACTAATCTTGGATATACAAACATTGTATCTACTATGTTTGCTTGTGTGATCATTTTAACACAAAACTAATATCTTACAAAATCAAACGAGTAAAACATGTTGAGTGTCTAGGGTGTCAACATAAGTTTTTTCTGGAAAATGTATTACCTCACTATCCCATAATTATTTTATCAGAAAACTTCAAAACTGCAATCAAATTTTCAAGACTATCACATGCTTCCGCAATGACATAAGTTTGCCTTAATTGATCAAAATACCTATGCACTTATTCTATCAAAAAAGTCTGGGTTCCTCTGTTAGAATACTATATTTTATCAATCTAGAACCTTGGAAAATTCTGATGTGTCATGTGGAAGGTCAGCGTGTACATTTTGGGAAATAACAAAGAATCAGTGAAATCTCAAACATCTAGGATTACCTCTCTTTTCTGGTTCAATTATTGTTTAGCATTGATAATTCAACAATTCAGATTAGTTTATCTTGATCTCATTATCTCATTTTCATCACCCGATTATAATGACTCTATCTCATCTAAGATGAGAGTCAAATCATATCTTATCATCATCAATCTATGAGATCAAGAGAAGTCAATGTTTGTTCTTAGAATTACCCTTGTTAAATAGGAGCTCGAACTCTCTTTGAGAGGTTGCCCCTTTTGTTTTTTTTACGTCACTCATTTTAGTTAAATCTTGGAAAACACCATATCATTTACACCTTTTCGAGGACCTTATACTAGGTTAAAGGCTAGATACCAACAAGGTGAATCATATGTTAACCTGTTCCCTCCATGGGAAGAAGAACCAAATATTGACCCATTCAAACATTGATCCCTCGCTATATGCTGAAAATGTGCCTACACTTCCACGTGGTTCCCAAAGGCCAACTATTTTTCAAGATATCACAGATGAAGAGCTAGAAGACATAGAACAAGATACTTATTCTACACAAGTGGTAGACATTTTGGTAGAAATAAATACCAAGAGATTCCTAGCAATGTTAGTCAACAAAGGAGTCAAAATTCCTGCTGAATTTAATGTATCCATAATATGGCCTAAAAATGTGCTAGCGGGATGAAATACAAATGAAGGCTACCAAATTAATCATGTGGTGTCTCAAACCTTGTTTGTGCCATTATCAACATCTACAACATTAGCAAAAACTAGCTCGTCCATTAAAACTAGTTCATCTTTCACTCAAAAGATGATGGGTTCCCAAATGAGTGCATCTATGGTTTCTAGTTCATCGCAAGCATCTGCCTCATTACCTCTGACATCAAGTGCTCATTTTATTTCATTTGCACCTTAGAAAAGCTATAACTCATTCATCACTACCCAAACATCACAATCTATCCCTACTAGTCTTTGATCTAATTATTCACAACAACTTGGTGATGACATGTAACTAATTGAATGATTAAAGATGTTAAGTTGATCACAAAAATGCAGAAGGATAATGCAAGACATTAAATCAGTTAATGAATTGTATTGTCATTGATGTCAATTTCATATAATCTAATTTTTTATAATCAAAGTGTCAAAGACTTCAGAGAATCAAAGAGAAAAAGATTATGCTTTCTGTAATGCATAAAAGACAAGCATTCACAATGTGACTACAAACACTAACAGTCAGTGGAACCCAACAGATAGAGATCACCGATAGTCAAGTCACGGTGATGCCCAAACAAAAACACCGATGAGAAGAATCACAAGCAAACCCGATGGCTAGAAACATAGAGTAAACCGACGGAGAAGCCCGAGGAGAACTAGAGTGTTGACCGAAGCTATCAAAGAGTTAAACCAAAATTAACTTGATTTTAGAAATGACAAAATATCTAGCTGGCACAGCTAAATATAGAGTTAACTAGTAGTTATCAATGTTTTCATTGACAAGATAAGCCAGAGATGAGTAATTGATTTAAAGTTGTTTTGTCCAGTTGGCAAGAAGATCTCAACAATATAAAACAAGAGTTTTTCTTTAAATCTAATTGGAAAGAATTTTGGATCACGCCAAGATCAAGAAAATCAAGAACCTAACAACAATGATATCATGTCTATAAAGATACAACTCAATTCATTACGAATAGGTGTGGGGAGAAAAGTAAAAGAGGATGCTAAAGAGAAACTGATGAAGAGAAACTTCATACAGTGCTGATCAACAAGCTAAGGAAAGAGCTAAAGAATTATGCAGACACTGAGAAATAGAGCACAACATCACTGAGAAGAATCAAAGTGGAGAAAAGGTATAAACAAATTTATATTGATCATAATAGTTTTGTGAGATTACAATAGATCTAAAAATCTACAAGTATAAGTTGTATATGTGAACAGATCATATTGTTTCAGTTTAACCATTGATTTAGAAAGTCTCTTAACTGAGTGGGATTTAAAGATCCTTACTATATTGAGATACATCCAATGGAGTGTCAAAAATTTTGTTCATGAAGATAGCATGAGATGTCAGATACCTATTGACAGGCCAAGTGAGTGTTTGATCAAGGATGGTAGCATAGAGATTCCTGATATCAAGTGAAAGACTAAACTTTTAAATCCTCTAACAAGGTCACACCTAACAGTGTGTTTGTAACCTTTAAAAGGGTTGGCTGTTCACTGAGCTCAATTCAGAAGAGTGAAAATTATGGGTTACTGGTCCCAAGTGGTTTTTCCCTTAACAGGGTTTCCATGTTAAATATCTATGTGTCAATGTGTTTATGAGTCATTACTTTAGTGTTTTTCATTACACTTAATGTAATTGGATTGATCGGTATACACTAGATAATTTATTGTCTTTCGGTAAATTAACAGACTACTATTCGGTAAATCTATAGTAGAAGGTTATACAAAGCATTCTGAGAAGTAGTAATTTTATATAAGTATTTGGAGGCATTCATCTTATAGGACTGAAGATCACTAGAGGTATAATATTGTGGTACTAAGTTTTAAGAGTTGATTATTGCAATATTTTTGAGGCCACTGATTCACCCCCCCCCCACTCTCAGTTATTACTAACAATTGGTATCAAATATTGTGTGCTTAGAAAGGAGTTTAACAACTCAAGAAAAAGATCACAAGATGAACAGATGAGATGTGCCCAAGTTGAATAAAGACAACTTTGCATCATGGAAAAGCAGAATAAGACTCAACCTATTAGGTATTGGAAATGATATTGTTCAATACTTAGATAATAATTATGTGTTTCCTATAGGACCTCATACTCTTGAGCAATTAAGATTCAAGCATGAGCATAATTGCATGATGATAGAACTTGCATCATCACTCTCTGATGTTGAGTTTGAAGATGTCAAAACCTGCACCTTTGCAAAGAAAATTTGGGATAAGTTGAAACTTGTACGTGGACGAGATGCCAATGTACTCAGAGCAAAGGGAGAAATCCTAAGAGGGAGGTTTGATGACCTAAGGATGAAAGAAGGATAAAAAATCACTCAGTATAGCTACATAATCAAAGAGGTAGTAAATTATAACCGAGGATTTGGAGGTGTACTTGAAGAGGAGACAGTGGTAAGAAAAATCTTAAGAACCTTATTGCTTGGTTATGCTATTAGAGTTTCTACTATTCAAGAAATGAGAGCAGTTTCAAACAATATAATTACTCTAGATAGACTTATTGGTAGACTAATTTCATTTGAGATGAATAACTTTGACAATAGTGTCTTACCATCCATAGAATCTATATTCAAATCTTCTCTAAAGATAAGTAACTCAAGTCATAGACATGCTGTTAGAAATGATAGTGACAGTGACAATGAGGATCAAGGACTTGATGAAATTGAGGCACTAATGGCAAGAATATTTCACAGAGGAAAAGGCAGATACAAAGGTAAATTACCACTTGTATGTTTCAATTGTAAAGAATTTGGACACTTTGCTGCAAGATGTCCAAACCGAAGAAAAGATGACAAAGGAAATGACAGACCTTATGAGAAGAAGTTTGACAAAGGTGATAATAGAGATTACCAAAGCAACTAACAATCTAACAAGAGAGATACCTGAGACTACAAGGAAAAAGGGAAGAAATCTTGTTACCTAGTTGAGAACAGAGCTGATGACACCGACACCGAATCAGAAGAAGACATCGAGATGGTATTTGTAGCCATGAAGGATCATTCAGATGAAGATGAAGAAAGGTATGTAGAAACTGAACTCATATCTAAAGTTAGTAAAAATGATGTCTAGATCATAGATAGTGGCTGCACTCATCATATGACTGGTGATAAACAAAATTTTGAGACTTTTGAATACTATAATGGTGGTTCAATAAGAATGGGTAATGATACACCCTGTCCAGTTGAAGGTAAAGGAACCATAATGTTGAATAACCTGATTAAATATGAAAATGCTTACTGGGTTAAAGGATTGAATTACAATTTGTTAAGTGTTTCTCAGTTGAACAATTCAGGTCACAAAGTAGCATTTAAAAATAAGAAGGCAAAGATCTACAATGAATCAAGAAGATTGATTGGTACCGATGAGAAGACAAAAGGTAACCTTTTCTATCTTGATGACACTAACACCACTTGTTTGATGGATAGAAACAAAGACATATGGTTGTGGCACAAAAGATTGTGTCATGTGAACTTTGACAAAATGATAAAGATAAGAAACAAAAGGAATGTTAGAGGCTTACCGATAATGACTAAGCCTGAGCATATCATGTGCAAAATTGTCAAAAAGGTAAGATGACAAAGTCTAGTTTCAAGAGAAAAACCCATACATCTACTGCAATTCTAGAATTAGTCCATATAGATCTATGTGGACCAATGAGGACAAAGAGCTACTATGGAGATAGGTATTTCATTCTCTTTGTTGATGATTTTTCTATAATGATGATAGTCATATTTTTAAAAGATAAATCAGAAGCATTTAAGATGTTTAAATGGTACAGAGCAATGGTAGAAAAACAAAGTGAAAAGAAATTGAAATGCTTAAGGTCAAATAGAGGAGGGGAATTTACTTCAGAAGAATTCACTAACTATTTTAATGAGCATGGAATTAAAAGATAAGTTTCTACACCAAGGACACCATAGCAAAATGGAATTGCTGAGAGGAGAAATAAATCAATTTTTGACTATGAAAGAACATTGATGATTGAGAAAAGCATCACTTAAACATTTTGGAGGGAAGCTGTCAGTACTGCTGTCTATACACTAAACATAGTACAATTGAAGGACACAAAGAAGACACCCTATGAGCTTTGATATGGTCATACACCCAATGTAAGTTACTTCAGAATCTTTAGTAGTCAATGTTATATATTGAAGGATGATAGAAATGGAAAACTTGACTGCAAAAGTGAAGAAGGTATCTTCCTAGGGTATTCAACAAAAAGAAAGGCTTATAAATGTCTTAACAAGTCATCTAAAAAAATCATTGAAAGTGCAAATGTGAAAATAGATGAATTTGTAGAAAATAATGATAAGGAAAGAAAAAAGGAACCGGAGGACTACACCAAGTTTGTTTATATAGAACCTGACACTCTACCTGAGAAATAATGTGTCTCTCCTGAGCATCAGAACATTGCACCTGAGCATCAGGTTGCAATTACCAACAATCAGGATAACACTCAAGATGATGTTTTGAATAATGGAGATGAAAATGAAGGTGAAGAAGATAATTAGAATGATGAACACAAAGCTGAACCAAAGCTTGCCAAGTATGTTAGAAGACACCATCCACATAATCAAATCATAGGAGACAAGAAGGCTAGAACAAGAAAAAGAAGTAAGTCACTTAACACCAGATGTTTGCTTTGTGATTTTGAGCCAACAATCTGTTTACAATGCACTTAAGAATGAATAATGGGTCAGTGCTATGAATGAAGAAATAGAACAGATTGAGAAGGATAATACATGGACACTATTACCAAGACCAGATGATAAGAATGTCATCGGTACCAAATGGATATTCATAAACAAGCTAGATGAGGATGGAGAAGTCACTAGAAACAAAGAAAAATTAGTATGCAAGGGATATCCACAAGAAGAAGGTATTGATTATGGTGAAACCTTTGCACCCGTTGCAAGACTAGAAGGATTTAGAATCTTACTTTCTTATGATGCATTTAAAGGATTCAAGGTATACCAAATCGATGTCAAATCTACATTACTAAATGGAATACTTGAAGAAGAGGTATACATTGAAAAACCAGAAGGGTTTGTTGATCCAGACAAGAGAAACATGGTATGTAGACTACACAAAGCCTTGTATGGATTGAAACAAGCACCGAGAGCCTGGTATGAAAGACTTCACTCATATCTTATTAGCATAAATTTTTTTATAACAAGTGAAAATAGCAATCTGTACTTAAAAGAAGATACCGATAGTAATATTCTGATTGCTGAAATTTTTGTTGATGATATCATTTTTGGGGGAAATGAATTTTTATGCGAATTCTTTGCTGATGAAATGAGAAAGGAATTTGAAATGTCTATGTTTGGAGAGATCAAATTATTTCTTGGTCTACAGATTCTTCAAAAAGATGCAGGCATGTACATCACTCGGTCCAAATACATCAAGGAAGTGCTAAAGATATTCAAAATGGAAGATTCCAAACTAGTTGGAACACCTATGGCTACTGGATGCAAGCTAACAAAAGAAGACAAGAAAAATGAGGTAAACCAAACCTTATATAGATCAATAATTGGCAAATTCATGTATGTTGTTCACACTAGACCACATATAGCACATGCAATGGGGATAGTTGCAAGATTCTCTGCTAATCCCAAAGAATCACATATGATTGCTATCAAAATAATTTTGAGATATCAGAGGAACACCGAGGACTATGGCTTATGGTACAAAATAGAGGAAAAATTGAGATACAAGTCTATACAGATGCTGATTAGGCTGGAAACATTAATGACCAAAAGAGCACAATTGGAGGAACATTCTTCATGGGTGACATACTTTTCATATGGATAAGAAAGAAGCAAGGATGCATCTCTTAGTCTACTACAAAAGAAGAGTATGTGGCTGCTACTACAAATTTCTCTAATATTGCATGGATCAAACAATTACTGGAAGGTATGCATATGAAGATCCTTGAACCAATAATTATTTATTGTGATAATACAAGTGCAATAAAAATTTCTAAGAATCCAGTCATGCATGCTAAGACTAAGCATATTGCTATCAAGTATCACTATCTGAGAGAACAAGTGCAAGCAAAGGAAGTGACACTGGAATATGTTCAATAAAAGGAAAAGTTAGCTGATATATTCACCAAGCCATTACCAAAGGATACTTTTGAGTATCTGAGACAGAGACTAGGGGTTCAACCCTTGTCTATCGGTCAGTAATCTGACTAGGAGGTTGCATCAACCTATACCAAACATGAAGATCAATCATGTTGATGCAAACACTAAGATGGACAACAACAGATACATTTGTACATTGCAAGGTACAAATCTGCATTGAAGACCAGAGACATTGTATTGATGATGGATAGGGAAATTCAAGGAATATATTATGCAAAGAGATGTAACATGATATAGATGATAAATCAAGGAGAAGTATTTTTATTTGGCATTGTTGTCAAAGGGAGAGAGATATTCTCATTATCATACAAAAGGGAGAGATGATCTTCTAATTATCATAAAAGAAAAAGGAGAGATGTTCTCATCATCAAAAGGGGAGATATGATAAAGGGAAAGATTATATCATTATCCATGAAGAGAAGTTCCTGAGAATAAAAAAGGAAGAGTTAATAAATATTCTAAGGGAGAGAAATTGATTACACATGAAATATCCATCTAAGGGAGAGAAGTAACAAAGGGAGAGAGTTCAAACAAAGAGAAAGAATGTTGTCAAAGGAAAAAGAGATTATCAAGAAAGAGGAATAGTCAAGGAAGAACACATATCAAAACAGAGATATCAGATGATACATCTATCCAGTGAAGGGATTAAAGATTGAAGATGACCAATCTGTAAGAAACATATCTAAGCTATTTTTGAGCTTACGGAGAGCTAGACATTTGTAATAGTTACATTAGGAAAGCTTGATGAAACTGTATATTTCATATTGTATTAGTGATAGTATAGTATGAAAATGTAGTATGTTGCCATCAATGCCAAAGGGAGAGATTGATGATGTGTAACTGATTGAATGTTTGAAGATGTTAAGTTGTTCACCAAAATGTAGAAGGATAATGCAAGACATTAAATCAGTTAATGGATTTTATTTTCATTGATGTCAACTTGATATAATCTAATCGGTTATAATCAAAGTGTCAAAGAATTCAGAGAATCAAAGATAAAAAATATTATGCTTTATGTAATGCATAAAAGAAAAGCATTCACAATGTGACTACAAACACCGACAGTCAGTGGAACCCGACGGATAGAGATCACCGATAATCAAGTCAGTGATGCCTGAGAAAAAACACCGACGAGTAGAATCACAAGAAAACCCTACGGCCAGAATCATAGAGTAAACTGACGGAGAAGCGCGAGGAGAACTGGAGTGTTGACCGATGCTATCAAAGAGTTAAACCAAAATTAACTTGAATTTAGAAACCACAAAATATCTAGCTGGCAGAGCTAAATATAGAGTTAACTGGTAGTTATCATTGTTTTCATCAACAAGATAAGCCAGAGATAAGTAATTGATTTAAAGTTGTTTTGTCCAATTGGAAAGAAGATCTCAACGAGATAAAATAGGAGTTATTCTTTAAATTTAATTGGCAATAATTGTGGATCACGCCAAGATCAAGAAAATCAAGAACCTAACAATGGTGATATCATGTCTATAAAGAGACAACTCAATTCATTATGATTAGGTGTGGGGAGAAAAGTAAAAGAGGATGCTAAAGAGAAAGTGATGAAGAGAAACTTCATACAGTGTTGATCAACAAGCTGAGGAAAGATCTAAAGAATTCTACGGACATCGAGCAACAGAGAAAAGCATCACTGAGAAGAATCAAAGTGGAGCAAAGGTATAAAAAGAGTTATATTGATCAGAATAGTTTTGTGAGATTACAATAGATCTGAAAATCTGCAAGTATAAGTTGTATATGCGAATAGATCATATTGTTTTAGTTTAACCATTGATTCAAAAAGTCTCTTAACTGAGTGGGATTTAAAGATCCTTTCGATATTGAGATATATCCAATGGAGTATCAAAAATTTTGTTCATGAAGATAGCATGAGATGCCATATACCTATTGACAGGCCAAGTGAGTGTTTGATCAAGGATGGTAGCATAAAGATGCTCGATATCAAGTGACAGACTAAAATTTTAAATCCTATAACAAGGTCACACTTAATAGTGTGTTTGTAACCTTTAACAGGGTTGGCTCTTCACCAAGCTCACTTCAAAAGAGTGAAAATTTTGGGTTACCGGTCCCAAGTGGGTTTTCCCTTAACAAGGTTTCCACGTTAAAAATCCATGTGTCAATGTGTTTATGAGTCATTACTTTAGTGTTTTGCATTACACTTAACATTATTGGATTGATCTGTATACACTAGATAATTTACTATCTTTTGGTAAATTAACATACTGCTATTCGGTAAATCTACAGTGGAAGGTTTTACAAAGCCTTCCGAGCAGTAGTAATTTGATATAAGTATTTGGAGGCATTCATCTTATAGGACTAAAGATAACTAGAGGTATAATATTGTGGTACTAAGTTTTAAGGGTTGATTATTGGAATATTTTTGAGGCCACTGATTCACCCCCCCCTCTCAGTTATTACTAACACTCAGATCAATCTCTATAGGTCCAACATTCAGTCAATGTCCCCCAAGGGCTAGATCTTTAATCCAAGAGAGGTCTCAAAAAAAAAAGTCACAACAACCTTGGACCCATCATTTACCCCGGTATCAACAAAACAATACGTTTGGGAATCAATACCAAATCCCAAAAAGATTGTACATGCCAACACAAGGGACTCAAAAGGAAAAGTATTATACCAACTGTGAGACAAAGATCTAATGCTAGAAATGTTCCTCAATCCCAAATAGACATTCTAATACAACAAGTGCATAAACTGAAAAATCAAATGATGGATATTCAAAAGTAGGGACAAACTAAGTCCTATACCACTGAGGACTTGTACTCATACCCCTTTGACCATTATTTACACATGTCTCCATTTATAGCACATTTTGCACTACCTAAATTTGACAAGTATAGAGGAAACACTAATCCTATGGAACACATCAGGAAATTCTTTTCTAGTTGCATTGAAGTCACACACGATGAAACATACTTAATGCGACTATTTTCATAGATTTTAGCCAGACCCACAATGGAATATTTCTCTTACTTACCACATGGTATTTACTCTTGTAGTGAATTGGCTGAAAAATTTATCGCTCACTTCCATCACAACATAGAACACAAGGTCAACATCAAGGACCCTTGTGATGTCAAACAAAAAGAACGTGAATCTTTTATTAAATTTTTACAAAGATGGAGAAACACAGCTAACATAATCACATATGATGTTCCTGAACAAGATCTAATAGTCATGTTTGTCGATAATTTGATCCCAGACATGTCTTTTAACAGAACTCCAACTTGCTCCCAATTTCAAACAACTGATAGAATGAGGCATTCGATGTGAGAAAAATTTGGTCAAAATAGGAATTCTCGCAGATCCTACTCAAACAAACACCACTAAAAATTTAACTGATAAAGCTAAGTGGTGGAACAAAAATAAAAATGTCACTAATGATGGTGTCACATATGTCATGATAGTCAATTATGCTCAACCAAAGATTTCATTACAAGGGGCACCCATGCCAAATCAAACACCTTCAATGAAAACCCCATTGGAAAATACTCAAGTTCAAACACCAGCTATTCAAGCAACAACAGTATCCCAGAATCAACCCAACATGAAATTCCAAAAATGATTTCCTTTTTCAAAATGTGAGTACACTCCAGTAGGAGAATCGATCGAATTAGCACCAAAAAAGTTGATCCAAGCCAATATGATCACTTTACCAGAAATCAGGGAATTCAAAGAAGGTGGTGTAAAACCTAACTCATGGAGCGATAATGATTTTTGTGAGTATCATCGGGTCAAGGTTCATAAGACATCAAATTTATATCAATTAAAAATGCTATACATGATTTAATTGAACAAGGATAATCAATGTTAACAATCCTCAATCCAAGGGTACCACAGATCATACCATCTTCAATGATCCTTTTCATAACCATAATAAAGGGAAAGCCTCTACATCTAGTAGATAGTCCAAGCAAGTCAATTATACCTATTTTACCTCTGATAGTATGATAAATTGCATAAATCCTATAGAAAGCCAAGTTGTTATCATCACTATCAGAGATAATAATGCCAAATGCATTGTTACAACTCGTCATTCCAAAGTTGTTCTATAAGGAATGCCTTCTACTTCTGCTACATCAGACAATCCCACACCAACTTCTAATCCACAATCTAGTTTGGTGGATTAACTCAAGTGCACACTCACCTAGATCTCCATTTTTGAACTATTGTGCCTATCCCCAGAGCATAAGCAAGCTTTGGACCAAGCTCTTCAAAACAAACCTATCCCACATGACATATCTCCAAAAATTTTACAAACCATGGTCAATTATATTGCTTCTAACAAATATACCATGTTTATAGACCATGATGTACCACCACACAAACTTCTGCACAAAGATCCCCTGCATTTTATTTTCCAAGTGCATAAGCATACTATCCGATGAGTCCTCATTGATGGCGGGGCTAGATTAAACATCTGCACTCTAAATGCAATAAAAAACTTGGGTTACTCAAAATCCAATAATGATTTCACCAAAAGAATCAATATTAGAGCATATGACAAGGAATAAAGGTCATCTAAAGATATCCTTATTTTACTAGTCAAGATAGGGCCAGTAATAAAGAGCACTCCATTCCAAATCCTAGACCTTGATCTAGGATATAACATGTTGCTCAGAAGACCATAGATACATGACATGCAAGTTGTCCCTTTGACATATCATCAATGCATAAAAGTTCCCTACCAAGGAATAGAGATCATAATAGAGGGAGATCCCAACCCCTTTCAATATTACAACACTATAAGAGGCAATACAAACAATCAAGTACCATCGAATCAGGAAGCAAATATTCCTTCCACTTTTGATTTGATTCCAAAGGATATACCGAGAAAGGTAGTCAAAATATCAATCCAAGCCAAAGGGTGTGATGAATATCGCTATGAGGAATCCTTCATCATCACCAACATGCCTCTATCTTCTAGATCATATGGAGGGCCTAGACCATTGGAAACAATTGAAGCTCCAGAACCAGTGATATTCAAATATCTACCTACTAAATTTGTTAAATGGGCAGACATGAGTGAAGAAAACCCCTTTGATACAAATATTAATACTTGGTTATATCAAGATCCTCAAGAGACACCAATAATACAAATACTCTTGACATAATATGGACCTGGATATACTATGATGCAACAATATGGATATGATGGTAAAACTGGTCTGGGGGCAAGACAACAGGGATTGATCAAATTGTCTTTACCACCAACTCAAAGGAACAAAAGAGGACTAGGATATGGTCAGGATAGAACCAGTGAAATTGTTTGAGATATTTTAGTAGACCGATGAGAAATTGCTGAATGAAACTAAGGGAATAATCAAGGACATAACCCAATCAATAATATACTCCAACAACTATTACCACTAGAAGTGGAAACTAAAAATTCCCAAATAACCCTTAATCAAGAAATCTTGGATGATGTAGAAAGTGAATACCTAATGAGCATTCTATCGTGATTGATTCTTATGAGTATGAGTGGTTATCCCTCCATAACTCTGAATCGCCTATTCCTAGACATTCCCCTCAATCCACTACTACCATAAACCTCAATGACATGTTCAATCAACTGAACCTAGCAGATCAACCCTATATTGATATACATGTCAATGTCCATTCCTTAGATGGTGCGTCTACTTCCCATTTCATATTTTTTAGAGCTATCACTATAGTTCCATTCGCCCAAAATGAGTCTACCTCCCATACCAACCTTTGTTTAATCTACCCTGAGTTAATAGATTAGGACCAACAAGGACATCCTGACATAAACATTTTTGAAAATGATGAAGCCATTGTAGACTTCATGGGGCTTCATGCAGGAATACCATCAGGAGATCACAAGACAAGATTCTCCTTTGAATTAGATAGATCAACATACTTTAGGAAGGAGGCTCCTCTTTCCAGTCACAAAAGTAAAAACAAAAACAAAAAAGAAGATTCATTAAGTGAAAACTAAAAGACAATTTCTAACCAAGAAAAATTAAATATAAAGGACGTATCTTTTGGTGAAAAACTCTCTGAGGCACCAAAGGATGGAAAGTTAGATCTCCTCCCCTTAAAAGAAGAGCGATCAATATTGCTAGCAGAGGAAACAAAGGTAGTGAATCTAGGGGATGAAAAGAACCCTAAGAACATCTATCTAGATAAATCCCTTTCACCTAAGGAAAGAGAACAGTTTATTGTTTTTTTCAAAGAATGATAGATCAACTTTGCTTGATCTTATGCTGACATGCTAGGTTTGGATCTAGAGCGTGTACTACATCACCTACCACTTTTGCGAAATGCAAAGCCAATAAAATAGAGGTTAAGAAAATTGCATTCTCACATTGATCTACTTGTCAAAGTTGAACTAAAGAAAAGTTTAGATGCAGGTTTCATAAGACCATTCCCCTATGTAGACTGGATATCAAATATGGTGCCAGTCACAAAACATTGTGGTCAGATTTGAATATGCATAGACTTCAGGGACCTAAACAAAGCATGTCCAAAGGATGATTTCTCATTACTAAACATTTATATCATCGTAGATTTGATTGAAAGACACCAAATATTGTCACTTATGGATGGATTCTCAAGTTATAACCAAATAAAAATTGTACCACAAGATCAACATAAGACAACATTTACTTGTGCATGGGGTACTTATTGTTGGAATGTGATGCCATTTGGACTCAAGAATGTGGGTGCCACTTATCAATGCACCATGAGAACAATCTTTCATGATATTATTCATAAAACAATGGAGGATTATGTCGATGATATATTGGCTAAGTCAACACTCAGGAAAAATCATCTACAAATTTTGGGTCAGATATTCAATAGAATACAAGAATACAAGGTACGACTCAACCCAAAGAAATGCACATTCAAAGTTATCGCTGGACAACTCCTTGGTTTCATTGTATCACACAGAGGAATTGAAGTAGATCTAGAAAAGGTTAAGGCCATCCTTGACATGCTACCACCTACAAATGTGAGACAACTATGGGGTCTACAAAGAAGATTACAATCTATCAGGAGATTCATCACCCAACTAGCAGATACGTGTCATCTGTTCCAAACCTTACTACATAAATATGTAATATTTGTATGGGAAAAACAATGCCAACAAGGTTTTCAAACTTTCAAATATTATCTACTGAAATCCCCTATATTGGTTTCACCAAATCCAGGCAAACTACTTATGTTATATATATCAACAACAAAATCAGCTCTAGGTGTTCTTTTGGCTCAACATGATGATCACGGCAAGGAAAGGGCCATCTACTACATCAGTAGAACATTGGTGGGATATGAACTTAATTATTCAGCAATAGAAAAGGAATGTCTTGCAGCAGTCTTTTCTTCTCAAAAGTTAAGACATTAAATGTTAAGTCATCAAATGATGCTCATTGCACACATAGATCCATTAAAATAATTGTTGATTAAAGCAACATTAATTGGATGACTCACTAAATGGGTCATGATCTTAAGTGAGTATGGTATTGAATATGTAGATCAGAAGGCTATAAAAGGGAGGGTTATTTCTGATCACTTGGTTGAAGCACCAATTCCAGATCATCAACCTATAGTATCCGATTTTCTAGATGAATGAATCCTTACAGTACAACCCAACATAGAAGTCTGGCAGTTATTCTTTGATGGATCATATACGAACCATGGCGCAGGAGAAGGAATACTACTCATCACTCCACAAAATGATGCAATTCCTAAATCTTTTCAATTCAATTTTCCATGTACAAATAATGTATATGAGTATGAATCTATGGTCATTGGATTAAAAATGGCTATAAAATGGAGAATAAAGAACCTGGGAGTTTATGGTGATTCCGAGTTGGTTATCAGTCAAGTCAAAATGATTACATGACCAAATACAAAAAAATTTGTCCCATGCAAATAGATGATGGAAAAACTATGTGCTTCTTTCCATTAAATTATATTTGAACAAATTCCAAGGGTTCAGAACAAAGCAATAGATGCGATGTAAACTATAACATATTTGATCGACATGCCAAGAAATGAAACAAGATTGCAATTTTTGGTAGAATAATTGACAATACCAGCCTATAAGGCTCCAATAAAAGAATCAATATGTGTCTTTGTTGGTCCTGAGTCTCCCTAATATAATGATGTGTATACTTACCTACAAGAAAAAACCCTACTGTTCGACCTATCTAGAAACTAAATGAAGGCTCTTATTTGAAAAGCCTCTAGGTACACCCTTCTCGCTAATACTTTGTATAGAAAAAGTCTAGATGGAACACTTTTAAGATGTCTCACTTCCACAGAATCCCAAAGAGCCTTATACAAGATACATGAATGATTTTGTGGGGCCCATGTAGGTGGTAATAGTTCAACAAAGAAAATCATTAGGATGGGATACTATTGGCTGACTATAGAGACAGATGCTCATAAGTATGTACAAAGATGTCAAAAATGTCAGATACAGAGAGATTTTATTCACGCGCCATCTCAAGACCTCCACCCCATTACTTCACCATGACCCTTTTCAAAATGGGGATTTGACTTAGAGGGAAAGATTACACCCACTTCCTCTAACGATCATAAATACATAATTACAACAATAGAATACTTTACCAAATGGGTGGAAGAAATTCCTCTGACATATATCATTGGTAAGAAGATCTCCATGTTTATACTAAATCACATTATTTGTCAGTATGGGATCCCTCAAACCATACTTAATGATCATAGTTCACATTTACCAAACAAAGAAGTTGAGGATCTTTGTGAGAAGTTCAAAATAAAACAAGGGTTCTCTTTTTTTTAGTATCCCCAAGGAAATGGACAAGTTGAGGAAACTAACAAAACAATCCTAAAAATCTAGAAGAAAACTATCAATGAATCTGGTCGAGACTAGCATTTGCAGCTCAATCCCACATTATGGGCATATAGGACAAGTGTGAGAACACCTATAGGAGGAACTCCCTTCTCCTTGGTATATGGATCAGAGGTGATTCTACCCCTAGAAATTGAAATCCCATCCCTCAGAATATCACTAAAGCATATCATATCAGATGAAGACTATAGAGTTGCTAGACTCAGTGAATTGGAAATGTTAGATGAAGATGCCAAAATGCAATGAATCACTTACAAGTCTATCAGAATCACCTAGAAGAAATTATCAAAAGAAATTTAGGCCAGCTACCTTTGAGGTAGGATATCTCGTCCTCATGGAAAATCGTAAGAATCAAGCAGAAAGAGTTAAACTAGGAAAGTTTGAGCCTAATTGTCTAGCACCATACGTCATTATCAAATCATGCGACAATGGGGCATATCAACTGGAAACTCAAGAAGGAGATCAACTCCTTGATTATATCAACAAAATGCACCTAAAATGGCTCTATGCTGAGATCTCAAGGCCAAGTATACATGTCATATATGATCCTGAAAAAAGTACAAAAAAATAAAAAATTGCCTTGGTGAAAACCTGGCAAATAGGCGCCTTGGTGACAACAAAAAAAATACCAAAAAGATTTTTAAAAAAAAACTAAAGAGAAACAAAATCACTCTCTCATTGAAAACCTAGCAAACAATCACTATTAGGCAGGTACCTTGGTAAAAACTTGGTAAACAAGTGCCAAGTGTTAAGGTCTCACTTCGCCATCAATGAACTCCAAAAGATTAAGCTTATACTCCCCGCATGCAAGATTGAGTACTTAAAATTATTAAAGAAGCACAATCCCCTTTGATACATCACACTTATCCATGTCTTATACTAACTTACCAAACAGTGGGCAGTCTAAAATGTCATAAAAAAATCTAAAAATTCTAAAAAGTCCTAAAAAAATCCCTAAAAAGAGTAGAATATCTTGAAAAAAATCTGAAAACATTGAAAAAATGTCCTAAAGAAATCAATTATAAAAAATCAAATATTGCAAAAATCACTACAATAAATCATCTCAGTCATAAACAAGAAAATGGCAATCAAACAATCAATCAAATGTCAAAACTATGAGCTTCACAAATTGACAATGGACTCATGCGACTCAACTTATCAGCGATCCAATCTTTCATCAATCGAGTAATTCAATCTATCATTATTCAAGCTATTAATTGTCTTAGATGGTGATAGATATAGTCAAAACTAGATAGATCACTCTTATATGAGTCATCCATTCCTAAAACCAGACACATCTGCAGTCAAACATCAAAAACCAAGCCAATCAAGGAATAGTAAGGTTGATGACTAGGCTAGTCATGTTATTCTATTGTTAATTTATCTTTCGTGATTATGTTCTTACACTCCTCAAGGATACCTCTGAGTGGTGAGAGTGACAATGATGGATCATAACCTTGTTTTCTTTGTTTTCTTTTTGTGGAGGGTTTCAATTTGATTCTAGGGCAAGGATGGTTTAGGATAAATGCCATAGGAGCTATCACACATCTAGTGGCTAGATAATTCCACGATCTAAGCTAATCCCTACAAAACAATTGAACATTCCTTATCTATTGTCTACTTGTTGTTATCAGAGATTATAGTGGTATCTAGATAGTCAATATTTGGGTGCATTTGTATCTCTTTCTTTTCATAATAAGGTGCAAATATTGGAATGTACAACAACGACTTGGTTTCATCAATCATTCTTTTTTCTTTTCCAAACTAATCTCTTACTAACTTTCTTCTAACTAACACATGCGTGTACTCAGATACATTGTGCATTTTAGGTTTGCATCCTTTTATTTCATAAGAAAAATCCAATACATATGCATATTAGATCATATAAACAATGCATCCATCATCAATAACATCATAACTAACATAGGAATGCATTCATTATCATCATATAGTGATTCAACATTATCAACAAATTAATGCTCATCTGACGCATTTTTATGCTTAATTTGTTGAGGGGGCATATAGTCCACCTGCTGTCACTTGGGCAAGATGTGGTAGGATCAAATCTCAAAATTCTTTGACACAACATGATGAATCACTTTGTATAAAAGAGGGGAAATGTAGACACCCTAAAATAGACAGACTTGCGACCTTGCATTTAATTACTAATTTTCCTCTATTAAATAATGGTTTCTTTAATCATTAGTTAAATAATCTATTTCATCTAAAGTTGATCCTCTAATCATTTCATCAAAAATAATTAAATAATTAATTTTATTTAATTAATAAACCTTAATTAATTAATCTTTATTAGTTAATTAAGTTCAATTTCCTAAAAGTTTAAATTTTATTATTTGAGCTATATAATGGTTTCTTTAATAATTACTTAATAATCTATTTCTTCTAAATCAAATCCTCTAATCATTTAATTATTTCTTCAAAATTAATTAAATAAATAATTTTATTTAATTAATAAACCTTAATTAATTAATCTTATTAGTTAATTAAGTTCAATTTCCTA
The DNA here is from genome assembly GCA_018584345.1 of Thuja plicata. NCBI lineage: Eukaryota > Viridiplantae > Streptophyta > Pinopsida > Cupressales > Cupressaceae > Thuja > Thuja plicata. The sequence goes on from MU224737.1 coordinate 9,651,434, forward strand.
AAAGTTTAAATTTAATTATTTAAACTTATTAATTAATGGTTTCTTTAATCATTAGTTAATCATCTACTTCTTCTAAATCTAATCCTCTAATCATTTAATCATTTCTCAAAAAATAATTAAATAATTAATTTTATTTAATTAATAAACCTTAATTAATTAATCTTTATTAGTTAATTATTTTTTTCTATTAAAAGATATATGATTTCATAAAAAAGGGATACATTCGGGTGCCTTGCTCATACTGGTTACCAAAAGAGAGCCAAACATATATGTACAGGAGATTACATATCATACCTACATATACATCTTAGCTACACCTAACTGTCTATATCTAAAACTGAAACTACAACAACAAAATGATTAAAGGATCACTATCCGAGTAATAGGAAACTATAAAAAGGTACAAAAGACTGATGTGAATCAAAAGGAGCATCAAATGTTATCATCTTCCCTATAGGGTACCCATGCTACCCATCATTTTTGCCCCTCCATCCATTTGATTACCTCATCCTGCCTGATGTGCTTCTCATAAGGGTGTATCAAGGGCTCAGCTACTGGAACATTAGGTCATGGTATAGCAGTGATAAGAAAAACATTGATCACATGCATATTCTATTTCTTTTCTACTTTATTAAGTTCTTTCACCTCTGCCATGAATTTTTGTAATGCAGCTCTAAAGGCGTAATCTCCTAGGCCTCTCTTATCCAAGTGTATCCATGGGAGACCTCCCATGAGCCCAGGCTGACCATGCCATGCTTGAAAAGGTCTTCCAATTTCTTTTTCTTTATCTTTATGACCATTGTAACCTGCACATCAATTCTATGAAAGATGAGTCTCTTGAGATTCTTAGTAAGGTTCCTGGAAGTACCACCAAAAACATTATCATTTCTCAATTTCCATATATTCCACATAATTAAGTTGAAAAGACGAGAAAAGAAAATGTTAAAAGATTTCTTCAAAACTTTAATGCAACCAAAAATGATCTCTAAAAAAGTGGCCTCAAAGTGCTGAGGGAAACCAAATAACTTCCAGATCTCAAGAGAAAAGGGGAAACTAAAGAAGACATGCATGAAAAACTCTGGGAGATTGTAGAAGGAGAAAATACTGGGATCACCACTGGGAAGTCTGAAAGGAAACCTATGAAAGAGAAGATGCCAAAGGAGGCACTTGATTTTAGGCTCAGCAAGGGAGGACCGGAGATTATAGAATATTATGGACCACTTATAAGGTTCAAGGTTGAGATTCCAGCAGGAGTTCATGTGAGGGAATATGGATCAGTCCTTAGTAAGGAGCCCATATAGCTGTTTGGAGCTAATTTTGGGAAGCAGGGTACCATCAACTCATCTAAACAGGAGGTGGCAGTTACTATCAACATAGAAATATTTAGGAAGGTTAATATCCCTACAAGAAACTCTTAAAACATAACAAGTTCTAAATTGTGAATCAGGCAGAGAAAATATATTTTTCAATTCTTCCCAATCAAAAAGAAAATCATTCTAAATAATTTCTACCAAGAATGAGATACCTCTATCATTCCATCTCCTAGCTAAGAACCCTTGAAGGAGTGTCAGAGGCCTCCCTATGATTTTAAGGTTCCACCAGATAGATCTGTCACCACAAACCTTATCATGACAATGGATAAAATTGTTACATGTTAATAGTTGTTTGATAGAGTTCCACCCTTTCTAGATTGATTTAAAGACAACTGAACCTTGCACATTAAAATCAATCTCACCTGCAATAATATCATTCATTGTCAGATTGATCCAATTCCTTCCTTTCCTGGGGTGCTCCCTCAAAATATTAATTTCTTATTAGAATTTTCCATGGCTCACCTCCCTCCAATTCTTTCATAATCCACTTAGTTTCTAGAGAGACCCCTTGTATTCTGAGATCTTTTGGTCCTAGTCCCCCTTGTTTCTTACCTGTGACACACCATTCCCATTTAACAACATGCCCTTTTTTGTTTCCCCTGCCATCAAACCACAAATAATCCCTGATGATGTTCTAGAGGTATTTAAACTGGTAGTGGCAAAAAAGGCAAGCTGAGGAGTAATAAATTGAGGAGGATAAGATTTTTTGGCACACCTGAACACTTCCAGTCATGGATAGGTACTGGCTATCCCACTTGACCAATTTCTTTTCCACTATATTCTTGACCCATTCCCACATAGATTTTAAATTAGGCTTAATAGATAATGGAATTCCAAGGTACTTGACTTGGTAATTTGGTCCTTCCCATCTATGGTTCCATTGAGAAAGCTAGCTGGGAGGTTCCTTCGTCTATCCTAGGAAAATTGATTTTTCCAATGAGATCATGCTTCATGAGGCTATTCAAAATAAATTGATCTTATCCATAAAGAAGGATAGATTTTCTTCCTCCAACCTTAGTAGTAAGGATGTATTATTTTCAAATTGTATGTTGGAGATCTCCTTGTCGTCAGGTATTTGCACACCCCTAACCCTTGGTAGTATTGAGTCGTCTGAGATCAAATAGCCAACTGCTTCAGAAACTATTACAAAAAGTGCACGAGAAAGTGGGCATCCTTTCCTTATGGATGTGGTCAATTCAAAGTTGTATGATCTCACACCATTCACTTCCACACTTGCTAGGGCATCAGTCATCAATGTTTGGACCATTTTAATAAAATAATTGGGTATACCTAGTGATGTCATCATCATGTAGATGAAGTCCCATTCTATTCTTTCATAGGATTTATCATAGTCAAGAAGTAGCATAAACATTTGTTGATTAGTTTCTCTATCCCACTCTATGGCTTCCCAGCAAGTCACCAAGTTCTCCAATATGTACCTACCTTTCACAAACCCACTTTGGCTGAAGTCAGTAATTTTGGGAAGCACATTTTTTAGTCTAATAGCCAAGACTTTGGCTAAGATCTTATATGATACATTAAGCAGTGTGATGGGTCTGTATTTATTAATCAAGGACTTATCGCCCTCTTTAGGAATGAGTTTAATAAGTCCACTATTAATATCCCCTCCTAAGGACCCATGAATAAAATCTTCTCTATACACCTCTAAAACATCTTCGCCAATCTAGCCTATATTCTTCTTATATAACTCTATAGGTAGTCCATCTGGCCTAGGAGCCTTATCAAGTTCCATCTGGGCTATGGCTCCATTGATCTCTTCTAAGCTGATAGACATGCTGAGATGGTTTGAATCCTCAACCCTAACCTTATTAAGAACCACTTGAATGATTTTATTACTAGCCTCTGTCATCTTTGCCCCATTATTTTTCTAAAGTGAATAAAACTTGGTAGAATTTTTTAAAATTTTGGAGAATACTCTGTTGATCATTTATCTTTCTCCCCTCAACCCAAATCTCCTCAATTCTTCCTCTAGCCTCTTTTTTCTTAAGAAGGTTGAAAAAGAATTTTGAGCCTCTATCCCCATGCTCCACCCAATTACTTCTAGATATGATCTTGATGCCTTTGAGCTTATTATGCTGGATCTTTCTTAGATTATCTTTAGTATTAATTAGTTTCAAAGTGGCATCATCTGAGGAGGGGTTATTTTGCAGGTCATATTCTTCCCTAGAGAGTTCTTCCTACAGTAATCCTTCTGTCCATCTAGCATCTCTTGCTCTCTTACCCCCAATAGTTTGGAATAGATTTTTCAAACTTGCAATGTTTTGGCCCCATCTAGCTCTTGCATTGTTGTGCTTAACCACATCTTCATTGTACCATCTAATCATAAAAGTGGCATTGCAAATACCTGGCTCATCCAAAAGGAATGTGTTAAGGCAGAGGGTATTGTTCCCAGGGCATCTATTAGCAGTAGATCCCGAGGAGAGGAGCCTAATAGTGATGGGGTGGTGACCTGAAAAAGTATATGGATAACTCAGACATCCCTACCAACCTCATCTTTCTGTCATCTAAAGAAATCATGATTAAAGTAGAATATATCCAATCTAGAGTAAATCCTTTTAATATCTTGCTAAAAGTTACACCAGGTGTACCAAATTTCTTTGTGATCATCTTTACGTCCACTAAGTGGATCAATAAGTTTTTGTTTTCTTAATAGCCTATTCCAGAAGAATTTCTCACTCCCCTTCCACTCCAATGTATTACCCCCAATTTATCTTGAGTTTTAACTATCATATTGAAATATCCTCCCAAAATCCAAGGGATTTCCTCCAACTAGAATAGCCATTTCCATAATTCTATTCTTTCCCTATAGTTATTGGAGGCATAAACTGTGCATACTCCAAAAAATTTCTTATGGTCTTCAAGGATAATCCAAACCACTTTATTGCATGGTGATGTGCCCCATCTCAAAACTAATTTGGCCTAGTAGGTACTAAATAAAATGGAAATGCCTCCATTTCCCCTACTATGTGAGGTGGAAAAGGAAGTAACCTTTCTCCGGATACATTTTTGAGACATGTCTAGTGAAAATTTAGTTGCTTTAGCTTCTTGAAGCATTAGAAAGTCAAATACCTTATTAAATCTTCTGAACCTCTGAACTATATACCTTTTGTCTGTGGACTCCAGTCCTCTGACATTCTAAGAGGCAATTTTAAAGTCCGTAAAAATTACAAAGAGGATCCTAAACTATTCCTAAAGCTTGAATAACATTTAGGAAGTTCATTGCTATTTGTGATCTTAGAATATTTCTTATTGCCAGATCCTATAGGTCTTCCTCTTTTCCTCTTACCTTCCTTGGGACCAGAATTATCACCTTCCACCATAGCATTGTCTGATCTAGATGGGCAGTCTATAAACCTAGTTTTTCTTTTTTATTTTACTAAATTTGAGAACTTCTTCCCAAGGGCTCTCCACAAATGGCACTATGGACCAGGTTTTGTTAACACCACTTTCACTGAATACATCTTGGAGTGTGGATCCATCCTTGTGAAATAGAGAGGTAGATTATCCCCTCTTTCTAACACCATCCAAATTAGGAGGGGTTAAAATGAGGGCTTGGCTAAAAGGACTGGAGAGAGAGGACAGGTAGAGGGGGGCTCAGGGGGCTTCCAGAATGACCAATAGGTCATAGTCATGAAGTGAATTTCTACATGAAGGATCAATGCTACTCATCTTAGTCTATCTATCAGCAATATCCATGTCATCTTGACCACACTCCTTAACCTTAGACTTACCTTCTTCTGCAACCCTTCTATCCATTCCTCCCTTGATATCCATTATGTTTTGGATGGGATTACCAAGACGGGAAGGTTGGTGGACAAGTCTCTCACTAACATTGCCTCTCCTTATTTTGAAGGGACCATCAATCCTTCTAATCTTGTCCATGGCCAATTGTTGAGAATTATTTTTTCTCCTTCTGTTCTTAATCTTAGGAATTGGAAGAATACTATCCCCATTCCCTAAACAGTCTGGGTTTCCTTGCAAATCTAGGGTAACTTTTCCAAGGCCAAGGGATAACAGAAGAGAATCAAGAGCATTTTTGTTAGGGTTAGGAGCATATAGATTGGTTGGGATAGGAATTTCAAAAGGAATCATAGGGGGAAAAACATTACTATTATTAGAGGGAGATGGTGGCCGTGTGTTAGAGGTCACCTACTTGGGATGACTAGCCTCACCTTTATAGGTGGCATGATGTTTATTGGTGGAGGCCAAGAGAGGGCAATTTATCCTCCTATGGCCTTCCCTCTTGTACATGAAGCATGTATTTAGACCTCCAGAGTACTCTAGTAGAAAAGTGAACATATCTCCTTCCAAATTAAAAACTAGGTTGCTAGGGATGTCAACTCCAAGTTTAAGGGAAATTAGGACTCGGGCATCCATAAGAGGAAGAAGGATACTAGACTGGTTGACTCTAATGACTCTGCCCAGTGAGTCTGGGGCTTTTAGGAGAACATTCCAAAGAAAAGGAGGTATATGTCTAATGGTGTGCCATGATTTCTCCAAGGTTAGCATTGTCCAACAACCTTAGGGCACAAAAATTACAGGACCCAATGGTCCAAAATTGCCTATCCACTATGGCTTTCTGACTAGAAGAGTCATGGAAAATGATGATAAAGAGACCCTTTTGCAACATCCTACATAATGAAAATTTAAAACCTAGTTTAGAGCTCCAAAATGTATGAAGCTAGTGTTGGATATTTTCTTATGTGCAAATAATTGATTGTATGTTTGTCATTGATGACAACATATAATATACAAAAGTGTTCTATATGCAATTATCAATACAGAAGTTCTGGAGCTAATGCGTGTTCATTTCCATGGTGTATACATGTTCTAGATTCTATGTGCATTCACGTCGAGTCAGATATGAACTTTCAGTATAGTTATGTTAATAAGTTATGACAGTTATAGAGATTGAAGACTATCTGTGAAGAGCCGACGTAATTACATTATTTCTTGAGTTGCACCTATCTTTGGGATATGCATGTTTTATTCATGTTTAGTTATGGGTTAAATATAATTATCTAAAGGTGCCAAACATGTTCTATCAGAATCGTGAAGTTGGAGTTAATTCGATGGAGACGACTTTGTGAAGCGTCACATCTATTCAGTATGAGTTGCGTGTTTCTAATCAGGTTGCCTGGATGATGTGGCCAACTAGAGAAGTATTTAAGGGACTCCTAGAGCTGACAAAGATCACATCCTTTGGAGAAGATACTTATAGTAGTTTGTTTGATGAACGCCAAGTGTGAATGAGAAGAAAAAAGACAGAAAAAGTGCAGGACAGAATGTCTATTGTTTTGGGATAGTAGAGACATTTCAATCATCAAGAAAAGATCTATGTGAAGAAGTGGAAGTATAAAACACACTGGAACTAATAAAGACAACATGTCTACTCAAATAGTTCATCTATTAGATATAATGTATATCATTTTAGCAGTGAGCTTTTGGACAGTGAGTCCTCACCCCTAATAGGGTTACTTGTAAAAGACTCCTAACAGGGTCCGACCTTTAACCAGGTCTCTATACTTATTGCATTGTAAAGAAAAACTCCTAACAAGGTTGCAAGATATCTTAACAGGGATAATTATACTCAAGTATAGTTCTTTGTGGGTGCTAATTCCCACTGGGATTTTTACCTATTTGGTTTCCCCGTAACCAAAATTGTTGTGTTATCTATTATATTATCTGTATGTGCATTTAGTTTGTGTTAATTGTATCTAAGCAAAGAAAATAATTAAAGTAGCTGATAATTGATTCACACCCCCCCTCTTAGTTATCCTTTGGGACTATTCTAACAATTGGTATTAGAGCTAAGTGCCTTGGAGAGAAATCTTAACAGCTTAAGGTAGATCAGATGGCATACTTCAAGAAAGAGAGTCCTAAGTTTGATGGAGAAAACTATCTTGACTGGAAGAACAAAATGATAACACATCTTTAGTGTGTTGGATTTGAGATCTATGAGATTTCCACTCAATAAATTGAAGTTCCCACTTTGAAAGACCTTGCAGAAGAAGACTCTACAGTCAAACAAAAGGAAGTATTCACTCACAATGCAATCGCCAAAGAAGCCCTAGTCAGTGCCCTATCCGACAGTGAATTTTCTGAGATCAAGAAGACAAATAAAGCATACTCTATTTGGAAATACTTAGAATATATGTTTGAAGGAGACATCCAAGAAAAGAATGCACACATAAAGACATGGAAGAAAAGATATAACAACTTAGAGATGCCACCTGAAGAAAACATCAGAGCCTACAATCAAAGAATTAATGAAGTAGTTTCAGGTATCAAGAACAATGGCGGAGAAATTTCAGAGGATGATATAATGGACAAACTAATGACCACAATAATAGCAGACTATGAGAGCAAGATCAATATCTTAGATGAGACTATGCAATTTTCAAAATACTTCAAGAGAGAGACTTTGATCAGCAAAATATCTGCATTTGAGATATCAAGATTGAAGACAGAACCCAAAAGTGAGACAGCTTTCAAAGCCTTAGTCCACAGCAATAAATCCATGAGTAGCTCTAGTAATAATGAAGAAGTGGATATAGAAATAGAATAAATTATTTCTATGATTGCCAAGAAAGAAAGGAAAGGTAAAGGGAAATATGAAAGACAACTACCATTCAAATGTTTTTCATGCAACAAAGTTGGTCACTTTGCATCCAAGTGTCCTACAAGAGTCAAGAAGTTCAGATTAGATTACAAGCCCAAGTACACTAAGAAATGTTATCATGCTAAACATGGTGTAACTGATGATGATTCAGGAGAAGATGAAATTGGTTTCGTTTCCATTAGAGACATTGAAAAGATGCTTGAAGAAATGAAAAAAGAAGATGAAGAAAAAGAACAAGAGTTAGCATTAGTTTCAAAAGCTGACATCAGAACTGACTGGATCATTGACAACGGATGTTCACACCACATGATAGGAGACAAAGATAGATTTGTACATTTGGACAAATAAAAAGGTGGCATTTTTATATTTGGAGACAACACTCCCAAACCTATCATAGGCAGAGGTTCTATCACCATAGATGAAAAGAATAAAATAGATGATGTTCTTTATGTTGATGGTTTACATCATAACTTACTAAGTGTCGGACAGTTGCTTGATAAAGGATATCAGTTGGAATTCAAAAATAACCAGTACATCATTAACAAAAAAGAAGGAGACATGATTGCATTAGGATCAAAGACCAAAGGTAATGTTTTTCAGCTCAATTCAGAAGTAAGTTGTTTTGTTGCAAAAGTGGATGACAGTTGGCTATGGCACAGGAGACTTTGTCATATCAATTTTGACACCGTAGTCAAGATAAGTAATGTAAAGACAGTAAAAGACCTTCCAAGTATTGCAAGACTAGTTGACACCATGTGCAAGGAATGTGTGATGGGGAAGCATGTGAGTACCTCATTCAGGAGAAAACAAGACTCTGTAGAAATCAAATTAGATCTGATACATACAGACCTATGTGGACCTACTCAAACAATATATTACTATAGAGAAAGGTATTTCATTTTGTTTTTTGATGATTTCTCAAGGATGACATGGGTTTTGTTCTTAAAAGACAAATCTAAAGCTTTTGAGAAGTTTGAAGTATTCAAAGATAAAGTTGAGAATGAATTTGGACTAAAGATAAAATGTCTGAGATCTAATAGTGGAGGAGAATTCACCTCTGACCAATTTTATGATTACTGTGAAGAACATGGAATCAAGAGATAGTTAAGTGCACCTAGAACCCCTCAGCAGAATGGGATTGAAGAAAGAAGGAACATAATAATACTTGACATAGCGCACACTATCATGATTGAAGGAAAGGTTGCTCATACTTATTGGAGAGATGTGGTCAATACAGCAGTCTATACTATCAATAGAATACAATTAAGGCCAGGTGCAGACAAGACACCCTATGAACTTTGGTTTGGTAATGTACCTACTGTAAAATACTTCAGAATCTTTGGAAGCAAGTGCTACATAAAGAGAGATGATAGCATTGGAAATTTTGATGCTAGAAGCGACGAAGGTATTTTTCTTGGTTACTCTACTAAAAGCAAAGCCTATAGATGTTTTAATCTAAGATTAAAGAAGATAATTGAAAGTACTCATGTGAAGATTGATGAGAATTTTATGATTCAAGAAAGATATTATGACTATGCTCCGATGATTGAAGATGAGCCCAGACCCGTCAATAAGGACACAATTATTAAAGATATGTTTGACTGTATTGATGTTTCATGTAACAATCCGGAACCAAGTGAAGAAGAATGACATATTACAAATGAAGGTATTACTCCTAAAAACTCAAGATACACATCCAAATACCACTCTAAGGAAGATATAATTGGAGATCAGAGCACAAAATTCTTGACAAGATCTAGAGAAAAAGGTTCAACCGCTGATGAAGAGGTATGCTTACTTTTACAAATTGAACCCTTAAGTGTTGAAGATGCATGCAAAGATTCAGATTGGCAAAGTGCCATGCAAGAAGAATTAGATCAAATAATCAAGAATGAAACATGGGAACTAGTCCCTAGACCTCATGAAAAGAACATGATTGGAACAAAGTGGATATTTAGGAACAAAATGAATGAAGAAGGCACAGTG
>MU224737.1:9661847-9680766 GCA_018584345.1 Thuja plicata
ATTTGAAATGAGCATGATTGGACCTATAAAATATTTTCTTGGATTGAATGTAAAACAAATAGACAAAGGCATATTCATAAATCAGTCTAAGTATGTGAAGGAGATATTGAAGACTTTCAAGATGGAATATTGCAAACCACTAAGCACCCCCATGATAACAGGAAGCAAGCTTTCTAAAGATGATGATTCCACAATAGTTGACAAGACCCTATACAATTATATGATCAGAAAACTCATATATCTTACCCAATCTAGACCTAAAATTTCCAATGCAATTGGTATTGTTGAAAGATTTGCAGCTGAACCCAAGAAAAATCACCTAATGGCAATAAAAAGAATATTTAGATACCTAAAAGGTACTATTGACTATGGTTTATGGTATCCTAACTCAGAGAATATACAACTTCATGTGTACACAGATGCAGATTGGGCAGGTTGTGTTGATGATAGAAAGAGTACATCAGGAGGAGTAGTATTTCTTGGAGATAAATTGGTCACTTGGACAAGTAAAAAGAAAAATTGTATCTCTCAGTCAACAACAAAAGCTGAGTATGTTGTAGCAGCATTAAATTTTTCAACAATGGTTTGGATCAAATAGATGATTAAAGACTTTGGTATTTAGATTGATTATCCTATTGTTATTCACTGTGACAACACTAATACTATCAATATGTCAAAGAACCCTATGATGCATGCAAAGACAAAATACATTGAGATCAAATACCATTTTCTAAGAGAAAAATTTGCAGACAGAGAAATAAAGTTGGATTATGTGAGGACTAAAGAATAATTAGCAAATATTTTTACAAAGCCATTATCAAAAGATACTTTTTAGTATCTCAGGGAGAAGTTGGGAGTAATTCCCTTTCCTGGGTCTGATTAGAACTTGTAGCAAGAACATCAGTCCTTGGTGACCGATGAATGGTTGAATACTCAACTTCTAGAGTAGTACCTGTGCTTAATGGTGTTTAACACCCTTTGTCATTGATGTCAAATGGGGAGTATTAATAAGGGGGAGCATATACTCTGGGGGAGTATACAAAGTAGCAAGAGTGAAGAGGAAATTTTGATGAGGATATTGAAAAGATTGTAAAAATAAGGAAGACACTTTGAGTTGATGATATCATATGTTTCCATCAATGTCAAAGGGGGAGATTGTTGGAGATTTGCTTCTGTGCAAATAATTGATTGTATATTTGTCATTGATGACAACATATAATATACAACAGTGTTCTATATGCAATTATTAGTACAGATATTATGGAGATATGTGTGTTCATTTCCATAGTGTATACATGTTCTAGATTCTATGTGCATTCACGCTGAGTCATATATGAAGTTTCAATTGAGTTATGTTAATCAGTTATGACAGTTACAGAGATTGAAGACTATTTGTGAAGAGCTGATGTAATTACATTATTTATTGAGTTGTGCCTATCTTTGGGATATGCATGTTTGTATTCATGTTTATTTATGAGTTAAAGATAATTATCTAAAGGTGCCAAAGATGTTCTATTAGAATCGTGAAGTTGGAGTTAATTCGATGGAGCCAACTTTGTGAAGCGTCGCATCTATTCAGTATGAGTTGCATATTTATAATCAGGTTGTGTGGATGATGTGGCCAACTAAATAAGTATTGAAGGGACTCCTAGAGTAGAAGAAGATCACCTCCTTTGGAGAAGACACTTATAGTAGTTCATTTGATGAACGCCAAGTGTGAATGAGAAGAAAAAAGACAGAAAAAGTGCAAGACAAAATGTCTGTTGTTTTTGGATAGTAGAGACATTTAATTCATCAAGAAAAGATCTATGTGAAGAATAAGTGGAATTATACAACACACTGGAACTGATCAAGACAACAGGTCTACTCAAACAGTTCATCTATAAGATATAGTGTATATCTGTTCTACTGAAGATTCTAGCCTTCATCATGTTAGCAGCGAGCTTTTGGATAGTGAGCCCTCACCCCTAACAGGGTTACTTGTAAAAGACTCCTAACAAGGTTTGACCTTTAACCAAGTCTCTGTACTTATTGCATTGTAAAGAACAACTCCTAACAGGGTTGCAAGATCTCTTAACATGGATAATTATACTCAAGTACAATTCTTTGTGGGTGCTAATTCCCACTGGGGTTTTTACCTATTTGGTTTCCCCGTAACCAAAATTGTTGTGTTCTCTATTGTATTATCTATATGTGCATTTAATTTATGTTAATTATATCTAAGAAAATAAAATAATTAAAGTAGATGATAACTGATTCACCCCCCCCCCCTCTCAGTTATCCTTTGGGACTATTCTAACAGCTAATTGTTCATGGAGATACGGGATGGTAGTTTACCTATGTCTAGAGAAGAAAAAATAGCAAAGTCACACAATATGTTTCTTTCCACCTTAATTACATTGACCATATTTGAATTAGGAGAGATGACAAGTTTCTTGGGGGTAGAAACCTTACGTCCTGGTCTAGATCCTCCATCTCCGCCGACTCTAGATTCTTGGTTCTTGCTAATGAACTTGGCACCATCCTTGTAGATCTCTGACCCTATGAACACTTGCCTGAATGATTTTCTCATCTAGCTAGGAACAAAGGTTGTCTTAGGGTTCATATGGGGATCCACAATAACAACAACATATGAAGAATTAATTTCATATAAAAATGAGCCCATACTTGAATGAAGAGGCAAGTGCATTAAATACCCTTCTAGTATGAAGAGCCAACCGACTACCACACACTCCCAACTTGAAAAATTGTAGAGTGCCTCCAAGTTGTTGAGCGCCAAGATTATTCCATCATATATGACAATTCCAATTAAATTCAATTTCCTAAAGTTTAAATTCAAATATTTAAACTTATTAATTATTCTTATAATTAAATTAAATGAATTTCATTAAATTAATTTGATTTCACTCTTAATTCTATTTTAAATCAAAATAGAATTCAAATATCTCATTTATGAGTATTTTAATTTCTAAAATCAATTAAATAATTAAATAAATCTTCTCTCCAGTTCAAAAAATGGAACTCGTGTGTTATCTCTGTGATTGCATAAATTGCTCCATCTTCTCTCCAGTTCAAAAAGGGAACTCATGTGCTATCTCTGTGATTGGATAAATTTCTCGACCTTCTCTTGAGTTTGAAAAAGGGAACTCATAATCAACTCTACAGTTGACTCAACCATTTCCTCTTCTCTTCAGTTAAGATGGGAAGTTTATTGATTCCTTCTTCAGTTCTTATTGATCTAAACTGTCCATTTCAAAGTATCGAGGATCAATCTCATCCATCCAAATCATTTCCATATTCTATATAATCAACCCTTCTCAACCATTTGACAGGATCCAAGATCTCCAACTTTGTGCACAATTACTATGCAGGATTGTTGTATGAAGCATCAAGCAAAATCATTATCATTTTGATCTCATTTTCTAAACACTCCCATGTCATAGATATTTTCAACACCAATACTGAGCACCATCCATACAACATTTCAGAAGGAGTAGAGAGAAGCAATAGAAGCTTCAAGCATTGGGGTTTGCAAATTTTTTGTTTTCCTTTCTAACACTTGTCATTTTATTGTTCATAGGCTCATTCTTAGTAGTTAGTTGATTTCTTTCATTGCAAATTGGTGCTACTAACCCTCTTGTTTGAGTGTGAAAACATATGCCTATACAATAAGTATAAGTCTAAAAGTTTTATAAGTCCTGATTCACCCCCCTTGAATAGTACCTATTATTTCCAACAATTAGTATCAGAGCACAGACTCTCTAGAGGAAAAGTTTGATAACTTGGGGAATAGATCCAAGGAGAAGGAAAGTTATAGGTATTAAAGATATTTGGAGGCAGCCAACGAGATGAAGAACAAGCTTAAGACTTCATTGGAAAAAGGAAAGAATTGCCTGAACAACTAAAAGATAGTCTAGACAACATTGATGAATTATCTGTAGGAATTGTTAACTATGAATAAGATGAGGCAACTATAGAAGATCTGATGGAAAATAACAAGCTCTTGACTGAAGAAGTGACCAATATGAAAAGAGAACAAGAAAGTCAAGCTATAAGGATGCATGAAGTGCTTGAAGGCTGGAGAGTTGCTGAAGATGCAAAAAGAAATGCTAAAACTGCAAAGAATAATGTTGAAGAGCTGATAAGAGAAAAAGATATTATACTTCAAAGGCTGGCACATGAGAACCATGCACACAATGAACAACTAAGTGACACCGGTGATGAAAACTTACAAATGTGTGCTGAAAATGAATCACTGAGATAGTAGAATGATGAACTAAAAGAAGACTTGACGATTGAGAGACAAACAAGTGAAAAACTTAAGCGATATGAAAAAAAGATGTTGAAGATTGATGAGAAATTGAAGAATCAAAAGCGACCTCGAGATACTTATGGCCTAGGATATACCGGTGACAACAAATTTGACCAAGGAGAATCATCCAAGTCTAGTACTAAGAAACAATCAAATATTCCTAAGGTTTATACAAGTCCACAAGGTAAGAAACCTACTAAACCTACTTGTTACAATTTTGGAAAGCCTGGACACACTGCTAATGTATGTAGAAGCCAACCGATGAATGTTCCAAGAACTACTCATTTTGATGGTTATTGTTACAATTTCAATAAGTATGGTCATCAAGTTTATAAGTGCAGATCAAGGACCAGTAGTAGATTATTTGAAAGGAGTTCCAATGGCTACTATTATACATGCAAGCAATTTGGACACAAGGCATAATATTGTAGATCAAGGACACCTAGCAAAACTATGAGTGTTCTTAGAAGAGAAGGAAACATGAATGTCACATGCACTATTTGTGGAAACTATGGCTACATGGCTATGAATTTTCAATTGAGGAATCCTAGAGGTAATGCTGAACCCTAGAGTATAAAATGTATGGCATGTTTTTATTGTCATAAGATTGGACATCTTGCAAGAGATTTTAGATACAGGAACCAGTCACCAAGAAATGAAGATGAGAAAGGTAAAAATACTGTTAATGTTGAAGAAGTGAGGAAAGAGATGAAAAAGGTATGGGTGAAGAAAGAAGACAATAAAGAAGATTCCACCACATTGACATGTAACCATACATCCTCTGGCTCAAGGGATTCATCCTCCAAATAAGCAAGTAATTTTTTCTTACAGACTGAATTTCACTATTATATCTAACCGGTCCCTTATAATGATGAGCAGTAAAATCTATTTGCATAGTGAGATGCATTCATGTTAATTTCAATGAATTACATAGAGATGAGTTGTTACGAATCACTTATTTTATCATTTACAAAAATTTATATATTAATGATACTTTTAGAATTAACCGATGGAAGTTTTAGTTGGTGGAGTGATATCGGTGAACTGCATTTAATGTTTTAACTAGCCGTTGGTCAACTTTTTGGGCAAATAAATTATAGGAAAACCTATTCATTATTTACCTTTCATTTTGAAGAGCATTTATAGGAGAAGAGTGTGATTTCATATTGTGATTGATAGTGAGAACTATTTGAGCTAATCACTTACATAGATTTGAACTATGAATTTGAAAGCCCTAACTAAGATATTGAGCAAAGTGGTGGTCATTTGTGAAGGAATTTGGTGTGTTCGAGTTACAAAGAAGAAATCTATTGTATCACTATGGTGTCAAGGATTTCTACACCTAAAATGATCGAGATAACAAAGGAGGTGGAACCGGAACATACGATACACCCATTGAAGGAAACAGAAATGGACAAAATCGGTGCCCTATCCCTAATTCCACCTTGTTTTCTATTGGTTGAAGATGTAAGAAATTTTATCCACTACAATATTGTTGAGTTAGATAATGAGAAAATACAAAAAGAGTACTTAGATATGTGCAAAAATGGTAAGCATAAACATGAGCTCAAACATCTTCAAACGAAGGGTTTGACACACATTTTGGACTTACCTAAGATCTTGAAGTAGGAATGGATTGAACATGTCTTGAGTCATTTTCACAATCAATTCATATGGTTGGAGGAACTGATCAAAATTACTAAGGGGTTGATTCATATGATAATTTGTTTCTCAGCGAATGGGGAACCTTGCACCCTAAGGAAAATATCCATAAAGATTGTTGGAAAACTCACTAAGTCCAAGAAAGATCATAGAGTGATGGCAATATATGACATTGAAGACTAAGAAGTTTGATTTGCAGCGATGATTTTTGGTTTCAAGGTCTACCAATCAAATCGGTTGAATAGTGCTCCCTATGGAGCTATTCATGCCACTTACCGGATAATAAAGGAAGGAACCAGATATGACCTAGATGAGATGGTGAGATAACAACTTTTGGAAAACTTGAAGAGAATTCAAATAGACAATAAGAAATCACTAAAGTTTGGATCACTTTTGGTATGTACGTTCTTCTATGTTCAAAAAAAAATTCTTGGTAAAGGAGTGGTAACTTGGAAGACAAATAGACCAAATTTATACCAGATCAATGAGTACATAATTTAACTAGGTGATAAAATTAACAATGTTATGTTGGGATACTTCAAATAATTTTAGGACAGAATTCACAAGAGGTAGAGGATACCTCCACACATTGTGGAGAGGTACAAAGATACTATTTATTTCTAGTTGATACTGACACTTGTGAGATATAAGTGGTACATCCCAAAATTTCATGGATTTTTCAGATGGGATATGAGACTAATGAAAACTTGTTAACCTTGAACATTGAAGATTTATTAAAGATATTGGTTAATAAAGAATCAAAGAGGTATGGTACTTTTGAGGAGGCTTATGAAAGAATCACTTTGCAACTCAAAAAACCAAGAATAGAGAGGAAAGAAAAGAATATCATTAGTCAGCTAGAAGAAAAAATTGTTACTGGTGAAGGTAGAAGTTCCACAAGTGAGAAATAGAAGAGTATTCCTGATGCTTATTCTAAGAGGAAAAGGAAACAAGTAGAAACTTAGGGCAATACCCCAGAACTACCATTGGTAGATGATTATGGTATGGAGAAGAGTGATGAAGTTAAATCTTCTGATCCTATGCCACCTGAGGCATCTCAACCTATCAAGACAAGGCCATATGTAAACAAGAAAACTAGAGGACAGGAAAAGGCTACTCCTAGCAAGAAAAATAAGAAGACAAAAGTAGACAGTGATAAAAATGATTCACAGAAGGAAATCACTGACATGGGGAAGTCTGGATAGATGAAATTCAACATTCCTAAGTGTGCAAAAAAAGTTTCTAATGAAATAAAAGAATGTGGAATGATAGGTAATATCACTAAATTTAAATTCTCTAAGTTATCTGATGAAGACAAGAAAAATATTGAAGATGCTATTGTATTTCATTTTCACAAATTCATCAGAACACCTAATCAAATCAAAGTCACATTGTTGATGAATTGTATCAAGAAATCAATGTAAGATGGGAGTCTGCAGTTGAGACTGAAAAGGAGATAAGAGAAAGGAAACTTCTCTATACAATGACACATTTGACAATAAAGGAAGTAGATGAAGCACTTGATAAATATAAAGATAGATTCAATGTTGGTCATAGGACTGCTAATCTACTAGCTGGGAAAGAGAAATAAATTGAAGATGAGATAGTGGTGATATGGAAAATGATATTCAACATGGATCAAGCACAAGTAACAAATAGTGCATGTACATCTCAAGTATTTGATATTTTTATTCTAAAAGAGTTAATAGGAGATGTGATAGGTAGCATTCCAAGCATGGTTACTCATATAGACCTAATAAAAGATTTAGTTGATGATGTTACTGAAAATCCCAACTCTCCTACAGTTGGAGATGAAGCTAAAGATATTCCACTCCAATATCCACTTGATTTAAATCATGTTGAGATTAATGATCATATAATTGGTATAGAAGCAAACAAGGTCGATGAGATAGAAAATAGAAAAGAAACAAAATAGGTAACTAAGACCACTAAACTACCAAAGGATACAAAAGAATAGGTTCAGGATATAGAACAAGGTGAAGCTGCTCAAGAAAAACAATATGAACAACAACAAGATAAAGACCAGAACAAAGAGACAAACAAGGACACTGGTACAGGTGAGTAAAGAAATAAAGATGGAGCTGAGACACCAAAAGATAACACCCCGAATGACTCACAAACTAACACAGGAGATACCAGTGAGAATAACAAAAGGAAGAGATTAGAAGAAGATGATGAAGAAGAGGAAGAATTTTCTATTCTGAAGGAAGATTTTTAAATTTTGAAACCAAAGGAACAATTACTGTTTTTAATAAAATTGGCAGAAAAGGCTGAGAAGAACACATTAAATCAGAAGAATTATAAAAAAAGGAAACCCATTGCTATACTTTCTAATCTAGTACCTAATGTATATATCGATGAAGAAGCATATATGACTCATCAACTCAAAACATTATTTAATGCAATTACACATTTAGATCATGACATAGAAGAGGAGATGGTCAAGAGAGAAGAGAAGAGATTGGAGAAGGAGATGATGCAGAAACTACTGTAGAATATTGCACTTGAGAAAGTTTCATTATTTGAATTAGTTAAATAACTCAAGGAATGACTACTTGAAGTTGGAAAAATATTCAATAAGATATCTATTCTTACCAAATTCACTATAGAGATTAAGACAAAGAAGGAAGATCTAGAAACAAAGTTGACTACACTTGTCAACCAATTGGACCCATTGAATAGTTCCATGATGGAGAATACTGCAAAGTTGAAATCATTCACACACAAGGAAATGGAACTTAAGGAAGAAGAGGACAAAATGAGGATGACATTTCTAGAATTACAAGGATTTATGACTATACACATGAACATTATCCAAGCATATCTTAAGAAAGTTGAAGTAATGATATGTACTCTAGAGAAGAGTACAATTGATAGTATGGAGAATCTGGCTTCAGGCTTAAATGGTCATCATATTTCCCTAACAACACTTAAAGAGTCGTGGGATCTTTTTCTTGCCACTGCAAAGGTACATTTCAAGATTATATTTGACAAACTATAAGGTTTGAACACCCTTATAGATGACATTGATGATGATCTTATAGAGTATGGTTGTCATTTCTAGAAAACCATTCCATAGGTAAAAAAAATTTGTGTAAGTAAATGAAGGTATACTAGCTAGTACGTAGTAATCACCAATCAATAAAGAGAAGTTAAGTTAGAAAGGTAATCAGTGAACAAGAGAGAAAGTGAAGGATAGATCGGTAAAATAAAACAAGTATGCTATCGGTACATTAGAAGGTATAATGAAAATAGGTGAACTAAGATTTGTGACCGCACCACTTAGGTCACACTGGTAAAAGTATAAGTGAAGACACCACTAACCGATTAGTTTAGTGAATAGGTAAAAGTAAAGTTTATTGAATAGTTTTGATTAATTGGTCAAATTGGTAATGACGGTGCACGATTCAATGATTTTGGAAAACATGAAAAATGTAGTACATTGTTTTAAGAGTTGAATAAGTCAATTCTTAGGTATTGTGCACATATATGATTATGAATTCAAGGTATATTCTGAGCAATAACATTGAAGGAATATTTCACATTAGAGATAACAACTTGAAATTGTTTATGGATGACGTGGTAAGATTTTAATGATGTGATGAGTTAGTTATGAGTGATAAAGATATTTTGCAGGGAATCAGAAACCCTAATTAGGTTTACAATTGAAGATGAAAGGATATAAGATGAATGTTGTTGCTATTTTGAAAAAGTGATGTTGTTAAGAAGAACAGTTGAATTATTGTTGAAAAAAAGGATCTTGGACAATGATAACAGAGCTATTTACAGATAAGATTCAGGACATGAATTAGAACAAGAACATGGCATCAAAGGATCTGATTAGCATTTAGGAGTGCATATCATAGGTCATATTTTACTATTGTATTCCTAATAGTTTCAACAATTTAAAATCCCTTAATCAGGTAGTCTCTAGCATGACTTCAATGTAAATCCCTTAACAGGGTGATCATTGTAATAGTGGGATTAAATCCTTTAACAAGGTAATTTGTAATAGGACTTTAGATACTTCTAACAATGTATCTATCAATCCTAATAGGGTGAGTCACCTAGAAAGTGACATATTGTAAGCTCCTCACAAAGAACTATTTTCTAATGTAGTGAGAAGATTGTGGGTTTCATCCCCACCATGGTTTTTCCCTCTAACCAAGGGTTTCCCTGATAAAGATCTGAGTGTTTTGTGTTGTTAATTTATTCATTTTACTTTTAGTTTAAAGTTACAGTTATATTTTTCATTGTTTGGAAGTTACTTTTGCTACTATTCAAAGGCATAAGTAGAAGTCTGAAAGATTTATCAGTCCTAATTCACCCCCCCTTTGAGTACCTATTATTTCCAAAAACTGGTATCAGAGCATAGACTCTCTAGAGGAAAGGTTTGATAACTTGGGGAGTAGATCCAAGGAGATGGAAAGTTATAGGTATGAAAGACAGTTAGAGGCAGCCAACGAGATGATTGAGGAGCTGTAGAACAAGCTTAAGACTTCATTGGCAAAAATGAAAGAATTTTCTGAACAACTAAAAGATAGTCTAGACAACATTGATGAATTATCTGAAGGAAGTGTTAAATATGAAGAAGCTGAGGAAAAAATAGTAGATCATATAGAAAAGAATAAGATCTTGACTAAAGAAGCAACCAATATGAAAATAGAAAAGAAAAGAAAATCTATAAGGATGTGTGAAGTGCTTGAAGGAATGAGAGCTACTGAATACGCAAAAAGAGCTTCTGAAATTGCAAAGAAGAATGCTAAAGAACTGATCAGAGAAAAAGATATTATACTTCCAAGGCTGACACATGAGAAACATGCACTGAATGAATAACTAAGTGATACCGGTGATGACAAATTATAAATGTGTGCTGAAAATGAATCATTGAGATAGGAGAATGAACAACTGAAAGAAGACTTGAAGATTAAGAAAGAAAAAAATGAAAAACTTAAGAGATATGAAAAAAAATGCAAAAGATTGATGAGAAATTGAAGAATCAAAGGAGACCTAGAGATACTTCTGGCCTACGATATACCAGTGACAATGAATTTGAGAAAGGAGAATCATCCAAGTCTGGTGCTAAGCAACAATCAAAGATTCATAAGTTTTTTACCAATCCATAAGGTAAGAAACATACTAAACCCACTTGTTACAATTGTGGAAATCCTAGACACAATTCTAATGTATGTAGTAGCCAACCAGTGAATGTTCTAAGAACTACTCATTTTGATGGTTATTTTTACAATTACAATAAGTATGGTCATCAAGCCTATGAGTGCAAATCAAGGACCAATAGTCGATCATTTGAAAGGATTTTTAATGGCTACTGTTATATATGCAATAAATTTGGACACAAGGAAGAACATTGTAGATCAAGAACACCTAGCAAACCGGTGAGTAATCTAAGAAGAGAAGGAAACATGAATTTCACATGCACTATTTATGGAAACTATGGACATGTGGCTATGAACAGTCGATTTAGGAATCCTAGAGGTAATTTCAGACCTTAGAGAACAATAGGTATAGCATGTTTTTATTGTCATAATATTAGACATCTTGCACGAGATTGTAGATACAGGAACCGATCACCAAGCAATGAAGATGAGAAAGGTAACAAGACTCTTAATGTTGAAGAAGTGAGGAATGAGATGAAAAAGGTATTGGTGAAGAAAGAAGAAATTAAATAAGATGCCAATGCATCGATAGGTAACCCTATTTCCTCCGGCTTAGGGGATTCATCCTCAAACTAAGAAAGTAATTTTTTCTTACAGGATGAATTTCATTGTTATATCTAACTGGTCCCTTATAATGATGAGCGGTAAAATCTATTTGCATAGTGAGATGCATTGATGTTAATTTTGTTGGATTACATAGAGATAAGTTATTATGGATCACTTATTTTATCATTTGAAAAATTATGTATTAATGCTACTTTTAGTATTAACTGGTGGAAGTTGTAATTGGTGGAGTGATATCAGTGAACTACATTGAATGTTTTAACTAGCCATTGGTCAACTTTTTGGGCAAATAAATTATAGGAAAACCTATTCATTATTTACCTTGCATTTTGAAGAGCATTTACAGGAGAAGAGTGTGATTTAATATAGTGAGAACTATTTGAGCTAATCACTTATAGAGATTCAAACTGTGAATTTGAAATCCCTAACTAAGATATTCAGCAAAGTGGTGGTCATTTGTGAAGGAATTTGGTGTGTCCAAGTTACAAATAATAAATCTATTGAATCACTATGGCGTCAAGGATTGCTACACCTACATTGATCGAGATAATAAAGGAGGTGGAACCAGAACATAAGCTATACCCATTGAAGGCAACAGAAATTAAAAAAATCGGTGCCCTATCCCTAATTATACCTTGTGTTCTATTGGTTGAAGACGTAAGAACTTTTATCCACTGCAATATTGTTAAGTTAGTTAGTGAGAAAATATAGAATGAGTACTTAGCAATGTGCAATAATGGTAAACTTAAAAATGAGTTCAAACATATTCAAATGAAGGGTTTGACACACATTTTAGACTTACCTAAGATATTCAAGGAGGAATGGATTTGATATGTCTTAATTTTTTTTCACGATCAATTCATATGGCTCGAGGAACCTATCAAAATTACTAAGGAGTTGATTCATTTGATAAATGGTTTCTAAGCAGACGGGGAACCCTGCACCCTCAGGCAAATATCCATAAAGACTGTCGAAAAACTCACTAAGTCCAAGCAAGATCATAGACAGATGAAAATAGATTACATTGCAGACCAAGAAGTTTGATTTGCAATGATGATTGTCAATTACAAGGTCTACCAATAAAGTTGGTTGAATAGTGTTCCCTATGGAGCTATTCACACCGCTTACTGAATAGTAAAGGAAGGAGCCAGATATGACCTAGCTGAGATGGTGAGATTGCATCTTTTGGAAATATTTAAGAGGATTCAAATAAACAAGAAGCCATCACTAAAGTTTGGATAACTTTTGGTATGTATGTTCTTCTATGCTCAAAATTTTTTTCCTGGTAAAGGAGCGGTAGCTTGGAAGACAAATAGACCAACTTTATACCAGATCAATGAGTACATAAGTGAACTAGGTGATAACCTTAACAATGTTTTTGATTGAGGTTAAAATAGTTTTTGAAGAAAATCAATGAGTACATAAGTGAAATAGGTGATAACCTTAACAATTTTATGTAGGGATAGTTCAAATAATTTCAAGAAAAAATGCAAAAGAGTTATATGATACCTCCACACATTGTGGAGAAGTACAGAGATACTGTTTATTTTCTAGTTGATACTAACTATTGTAAGATACAAGCGGTAGATCCCAAAATTTTATGGATACCAGAGATGGGATATGAGACTGATGAACATCTATTAAACCTTTAACGTTGAATATTTATTAAAGCTACCGGCTAATAAGGAATCATAGAGGTATGATACTTTTGAGGAGGCTTATGAAAGAATCATTTTGCAACTAAAAAATCCAAGAATAGAGAGCAAAGAAAAGAAGATCATTAGTGAGATGTAAGAAAATTTTGTTACTAGTGAAGGTATAAATTCCACAAGTGAGAAATAGAAGAGAATTCCTGATGCTTATGCTAAGAGGAAAACGAAGCAAGCAGGAACTCAAGGCAATACCCCAGAACTACCATCGGTAGATAAGTCTGGTATGGAGAAGAGTGATGAAGTTAAATCTTCTGACCCTATGCCACCTAAGGCATCTCAACCTATCAAGACAAGAACATATGTAAAGAGGAAAACTACAGGACAAGCAAAGGCCTCTCCTAGCAAGAAAAAGAAGAAGACAATGAGAAAAATGATTCCGAGAAGGAAATCACTAACATGGAGAAGTCTGGAAAGACAAAATTCAACATTCCTAAGAGTGCAAAATAAGTTTCTAATGCAATAAAAGAACATAGAATGATAGGTAATATCAATAAATTTAAATTCTCTAAGTTATGTGATGAAGACAAGAAAATTATTGAAGGTGTTATTGTATTTCATTTACACAAATTCATCAGAACGCCTAGTCAAATCAAAAGTTATATTGGTGATCAATTGTATGAAGAAACCAATGTAAGATGAGAGTTTGTAGTTGAGACTGAAAAGGAAATAAGAGAAAGAAAACTTCTCTATACAATGACACATTTGACAATAAAGGAAGTATATGAAGCACTTGAGAAATATAAAGACAAATTCAGTGTTGTTCATAGGACTGCTAAGCTACTAGCTGGGAAAGAGAAATAAATTGAAGACGAGACAGTGGTGATATCAAAAAATATATTCAACATGGATCAACCACAAGTAACAAATACTGTAGGTACATCTCAAGTACATGATACTTTTATTGTGAAAGAGTTAATATGAGATGTGTTAGGTAGCATTCCAAGTATGGTTACTCATATAGACCTAACAAAAGATTCATTTGATGATGCTATCATTGAAGATATCAATGAAAATCCCAACTCTCTTATGGTCTCCACTTGATGTAAATCATGTTGAGATCAATGATGATAGATTTGATACAAAAGAAAACAAGGTCGATGAGACAGAAAAGAGAAAAGAAACAAAATAGGTAACCGAGACCACCAAATACCCAAAGGATACAATAAAATAGGTTAAAGATATAGAACAAGGTGAAGCTACTCAAGAAAAACAAGATGAAAAACAATAAGATAAAGACCACAACAAAGAGACAAGCAAGGACATTGATACAAGTAACATTGGTACAGGTGAGAAAAGAATTTAAGATGGAGCTGAGACACCAAAAGATAACACCCCAGTGACTCACAAAATAACACAAAGGATACTGGTGAGAAAAATAAAAGGAAGAGAGTAGAATAATATGAAGAAGAAGAGGAAGAATTTTCTATTCTAAAGAAATATTTTAACAAGTTGAAGCCAAAGGAACATTTACTATTTTCATTAAAATTGGCAGAAAAGGCTGAGAAGAACATAATAAATTAGAAGAAGCATAAAAAAAATATTGAGGAAAACCATTGCTATACTTTCTGATCTAGTACTTAATGTAGATATTGATGAAAAAGCATCTATGATTGATCAAATCAAAACCTTAGTTGATGAAATTGCCAATTTAGATCATGACATGGAAGAGGAGATGATCAAGACAAAAGATAAGAGATTGAAGAAGGAGATGATGGAGAAAATATAGTAGAAGATTGCACTTGAGAAAGTTTAATTATTTGAATTGGTTAAATAACTCAAGGAAGAGGTGGAAACAAAGTTGACTACACTTGTCAACAAATTGGACCCATTGAACAGTTCCATGATGGAGCATACTGAAAAGTTGAAAGAATTGAAACACAAGGAAATGGAAAAAAAGGTAGAAGAGAACATAATGAGGATGACACTACTATAATTACAAGGATCTCTGACTCCACACATTGACATTATCCAAGCATATCTTAAGAAAGATGAAGTACTGATAGGTATGTCAGACATGAGTACAATTGATAGTATGGGGGATCTGGCTTCAGGCTTAATCAATCATCAAATTGTCCTGACAACACTTAAAGAGTCATGTGAGCATTTTATTTCCACTGCAAAGGTAGATTTCAAGATTATATTTGACAAATTGTAAGGTTTGAACACCCTTGTATATACATTTTTTATCATAGTTTTTAGCATTATTTTCAAAAAGGGGAAGTATATAAGTAGATAAAAAGGGAGAGTATATAGTAGATCAAAACAAAGAGCAAGTATAAAGAGTATGTAATCAGATATGGAGTAGAGGTAGTTTTGAAAATTTTGAAGTTCTAAAATTTTGAACAAGTTTTTTCCATCAATGCCAAAGGGGGAGAATGTTGATATCAGAATGCTGATAGATGACATTGATGATGATCTTACAGAGTATGGTTGTCATTTTTGGCAAACCATTCCATAGGTAAGAAATTTTTTTGTAAGTAAATAAAGTATACCAACCGGTACGTAGTAATCACCAATCAGTAAAGAGTAGTTAAGTCAGAAAGGTAACCGGTGAATAGGAGAACAAGTGAAGGATATATCAGTAAAACAAGACAAGTATGCTATCAGTACATTGGAAGGTATAATGACAATAAGTGAACTAAGATTTGTGACTGTGCCACTTAGGTCACACCGAAAAAGGCATAAGTGAAGACACCACCAACCAATCAATTCATTGAACAGTTAAACATAAAGGTTATTGAACAATTTTGATTATTTGGTCAAATTGGTAATGACGGTTCATGATTCAATGAATCTGGATAACATGAAAAATGTAGTACAATTTTTCAAGAGTTGAATAAGTCAATTCCTAGGTAGTTGTGCATAGATCTGATTATGAATTCAAGGTATATTCAGAGTAATAATATTGAAGGAATATTTCACATTGGAGATAACAACTTGAAATTTATTATAGGCAACACGGTAAGATTTTAATGATGTGATGAGCTAGTTATGAGTGATAAATCTATTTTGGAGGGAACTAGAAACCCTAATTAGGTTTACAATTGAAGGTGAAAGGGTATAAGATGATAAATACTACTATTGTGAAAAAGTGATGTTATTAAGAAGAACAATTGAAGTGTTGTTAAAAAAAAAGATCTTGGAAAACGATAACAGAGCTATTTACAGAGAAGATTCAGGACAAGATTCCAAAAAAACATTAGAGCATCAAAGGATCTGATTAGCATTCAGGAGTACGTATCAGAGATCATCTTTTATTGTTGTATTTCTAATAGTTTTGACAAGTTAAAATCCCTTAATTGGGTAGTCTCTAGCAAGACTTCTTTGTAAATCCCTTAACAGGGTGAACACTGTAATAGTGGGATTAAATCCTTTGACAAGGTAGTCTATAATAGGACTTTAGATACTTTAAAAAGTGTATCAGGTGTTAGTAATAACTGAGAGCGGGGGTGAACCAGTGGCCTTAAAAATTTATCCTTTAAACTTTAATCCATCAGTTAATACACCTCAGATTATTAAGTCCCTACAAGATGTATGCCTTGAAATACTTGAAATAATTAACTGTCTATTGGTTTACCTTGTCTGTCCTTATTCTCCTTGATTACCGATAAGTAGTAAAACTTATTTACTGATACTCAGTAAATATGCAGAGTATACCAATCAATCCAAAAATGCATATGTGAAATGTAAAACATTAAAGTAATAAACCATACACATATAACACATGGATTTTAACGTGGAAACCTTGTTAAGGGAAAAGACCACTGGGACCGGTACCCCAAATTTTCACTCTTTTGAAGTGAGCCCTATTAGGAGCCAACCCTGTTAAAGGTTACAAACACACAGTTAAGTGCAACCTTGTTAGAGGATTTTTATACATAGGTTGTCACTTAGTATTTGGCATCTATGCTACCATCCTTGAATCAGTATTTAGACTATCAATAGGCTTTATGCTAATCTTACTACCATCCTTGAATCAGCCTCCTTCTTAGATTGTCAATAGGCTTTAGATAAGACTGCTGCTACTATCATGAATCAACCTTTTTGGTAATTTGTTAGGATATACCTCAGTCCTGCTCTATTAAGAGACTTAATGCTTCAATGGTTAAACTGAAACATAATGACATATTTCTAATGCAACTTTGAATTGCAGATATTTAGATCTATTTATGTACAATACCTCTATGATCAATGTATCAATTCAATTCCTTTGTGCATCACACTTTCTACTCTGTGATGTTGCGCTTCACTGTTCATCGATGTCTACAAAATTCTTTAGCTCTCCCTTAGCTTGATTGATCAGGACTGTATGAAGTTTATCCTTCACCAGTTTCTCTTCAACATCTTCTTTTAATTCACTCCCCCGTGTATCTGATTGCTTAGTGAAATGAATTATTCTTGTCTCTTATATAGACATGATGTTCTTTAATTCTTGATTCTTGTTTCTTGGCGTGAAAAACAATCCAGCCAATTTGATTTAAAGCTTTAACTCCTTATTTATCTCGTAGTTATCTTCTTGCCAACTGTATAAATCAATTTCTTAACTATGTTTGAATAAAACAAATAAAACAATCAGTTAAGTCTATCATTAAGCTCTGCCAACTAGATATTTTTTCATTTTCTGATCTCTCTATTCTTTCGGTCAATTCTATAGTTCATCGTCGGTGACAACTACCAGTTCTGTTAGTGTAACTTCAATTAGCTTCGGGATCTCCATCCGTTGGGCATCATTGGATCTTGCTCATCAGGCAACTCTATTTTTAGCTCATCAAGCATCCTGTGATTCTGCTTCGTCGGGCAAAACTATCTTCTTCTTGTCGGGCATCACTGTGACTTTATCTCTGTCTTTACCAATGGTGTGCACTCTGTCAGTGTAGTCTGTCACTTAGTGAATACTTGACTTTTATGTATTGCTGAAAGCATAATCATTGTTCCATTGATTCTGTGAAGTCTTTGGCATTATGTACATGACCATACATATGATATCAAGTTGACATCAATGACAATACAAACCATTAACTGATTTAATGTTTTGCATCATCTTCAACTTAACATTATCAAACATTCAATCAGTTACATGTCATCAATCTCTCCCTTTGGCATTGATGGAAACATGCTATATTATCACACTATACTATTTCTAATACAACATGAAATATAATTGTTGAGATTCATCAAATTTCCAAACAGTATGTTTTGATAACTGATAAAAATTTCTGACCACCGGTAAGCTCTGTGTTAGCTTAGATTTGATTCTTGCATCTTTCTTTATTTCTTCTTCTGATGTGTTGTGACCTCGATTTGTTTCAATTACTCTCTTTGGACTTTTCTGCATCTTGATGTTACTATCTTTTATTTGCAACTTTTATACAAATTCTCTCCCTATGGATATGATCTCTCCCTATTTGGAGTAATCTGATAATGAATAGTTTCTGATGATAATATGGATACATTCTCTCCCTTTGACAACA
>MU224737.1:9707869-9730026 GCA_018584345.1 Thuja plicata
CCTTGAATCAGCCTCCTTCTTAGACTGTCAATAGGCTTTAGGTAAGACCACTGCTACTATCATGAATCAACCTTTTTGGTAATCTATTAGGATATACCTCAATTATAGAAGATGGTTAAGTCCTGCTTTGTTAAGAGACTTAATTCTTCAATGGTTAAACTGAAACATAATGACCTGTTTATAATGCAAATTTGAATTGCAGATATTCATATATTTTTATGTACAATACCTCTCTGATCAATGTATCAATTCAATTCCTTTGTGCTTCACACTTTTTGCTCCGTGATGCTATGCTTCACTGTTCATCGGTGTCTGCAAAATTCTTTAGCTCTCCCTTAGCTTGATTGATTAGGACTGTATGAAGTTTATCCTTCACCAGTTTCTCTTCATCATCTTCTTTTAATTCACTCCCCCGTGTATCTGATTGCTTACTGAAATGAATTATGCTTGTCTCTTTTATAGACATGATATTCCTTAATTCTTGATTCTTGTTTCTTTGCGTGAAAAACAATCCATCCAATTTGATTTATGGTTTTAACTTCTGATTTATCTCGTAGTTATCTTCTTGCCAACTATATAAATCAATTGCTTAACTATGTTTGAATAAAACAAATAAAACAATCAGTTAAGTCTATCCTTAAGCTCTGCCAGCTTGATATTTTGTCATTTTTTGATCTCTCTATTCTGTCGGTCAATTCTGCAATTCGTCGCTGGTGACAATTGCCAGTTTCATCAGTGTAACTTCAGTTAGCTTCGGGATCTCCATCCATTGAGCATCATTGGATCTTTCTCATCGGGAAACTCTGTTTTCTGCTCGTTGGGCATCTTGTGATTCTGCTTCATCAGGTAACACTATCTTCTGCTTGTCTAGCATCACTGTTACTTTATCTCTGTCTTTACCGATGGTGTGCACTCCGTCTGTGTAGTCTATCACTTAGTGAATACTTGACTTTTATGCATTTCTAAAAGCATAATCATTGTTCCATTGATTCCTTGAAGCCTTTGGCATTATGTACATGACCATACAGATGATATCAAGTTGACATCAATGACAATAAAAACCATTAACTGATTTAATGTTTTGCATCATCTTCAACTTAACATTATCAAACATTCAATCAGTTACATGTCATCATCAGGTACTCCTAATAGGGTGAGTCACCTAGAAAGTGACATATTGTTAGCTCCTAAAAGATCAACACTCTTTTCTACTATAATGAGAATATTGTGGGTTTCATCCCCACCATAGTTTTTCCCTCTGACCAAGGGTTTCCACGATAAAAATCTGAGTCTTATGTGTGTGCATGTGTTGTTACTTTATTTATTGTAATGTAGTTTGGAAGTTACTTGCTACTATTCAAAGGTATACATAGAAGTCTGAAAGTTTTATTAGTCCTTATTCACCCCCTCAGTACCTATTATTTCCAACACAAAGATGCTTCAAATAGGATCGACCCCAAATGAATGATCAACCATATGTTGCATACACCAACACCAAAATGAATAAGGATATATATTTGAAGCAAATCTTCCAATGAACACATTTACCAACACAAATGTGTTGTCTGTGCATATATTGTTTCTACCAAGACTATCAGTACACAACAACCGATACCTCTAGAATATGAAAATAACATAGGGTATGTTTACATCAATGAAAACCATTAATGACAACAATAGGATTAGCATCAAATTCACACTCTAGCAGTTGCCACTTCTCCATTGGGAAAGTCATTGTAAATTTTAAAGTGACAAATTTGTTTACCATGTTTACTAACAAATTTGAAAGCTTCCACATCAATGATGAATGAAAAGTGAAATATTCCTTAATGTACAACTTAGTAGATTGTTTTAATTCAAATAAGATTCATGTGCATGCTCTCTAATTTTTAATTTTATGTACCTTTCAAAGATTCAATGGATGTGTCTATTAAGAAGGAAGACCTAACAAGATCCCCCATCCAAAAAAGTTGTACCTAGAGGTCTAAATAATGGTGTGGGTTCTTACTTGGGTGGATCCTTAGATTGTAATGTGGTATCTGATCCTATTTTTCTTCCTTATGGCCTTGATTCCTTTTTTTGTCGAATAATACTTCATATCATATATAGACAGATTGGTGGGTGGCAGATCACCAAGGATGACAAAGTAAAAGTATGTAGATTCACTAAATACCTCATGCATAGTTTAAGGCTTAGATGTGATAGTACTCCAACTCTAGCTTGTGAGTAAATTTCTTTCTTTTCACACTAACATTGATCAAGTTAGGAGATGGGCATAATCAATTTTAAAACTCAAATCTAGTGTTACTACTAGTGCAATTTGGATAATAGATTTTTCCTTTTTAGTTTTGTGGTCTATGAGGATTTGATTAAGGTTATGACTAAGGGAAATTGGGCCTTTGATAATAGTTTCAAATATTTTCTTTCTCTATTCAAGTGGAAACCAAGATTTTATCCTTTTACAGATTTAGGAAAAGTTTCCCCCGCTCGAATTCGCATTCCTGGTCTCCCCTTAGAATTTTATAATCATGGTGTCTTTCAAGATATACATAACTCTTTTGGTACCTTGTTGGTTGTGGATGAAGTAACTCAACAAAAGTCAGTGCTAATCTTTGCCCAGATTTGTGTCAATGTATTTGTTAGCTCTATTTTACCAACCAATATTGCTCTTATGTCAAAATATGGAAGGTAAATCCAACTTATTGAGTACGAGAATGCAAATGATTATTGTCAAAATTGGAATTAGTTTGGGCATCTTAGTGACACTCACAAAAAAAACTCTCTAGGACTAACATAACAGTTCTTGACAAAGAGGAAAAGGTTTCAACAATTAAGGAAACCCCAAACCCTAATAACTATAGTAAAGATAAGAGGAAATAAAAAGAAAGGTAGACATAGAAGTTGGAATCTGACTAGAAGAAAAAGGAGGGGGAGATTGTGACTCATATTTTTGTCCAAACTACTAATGTGTAGAATGAAAATTTAACCAAAGTAAAAAAAAGCTAGCTCTAGATCTAGAAAAAGAAGTTCCAAACCAAGAAAAAGATGTCTCCAATGTAGATTATGGGATTCAATTAATGCTATCATATTTCCACTATATATATATATATATATATATAACAATGACATAACTATAACTATTATAATGATAATTTTCATACATTTAAAATAGTTAGTTATAATAGTTATTTTAATAATCTTAATAATTATAATAGCTACAATATATAGTACAGTTATACTTGTTTCTAATATATATATATATATATATATATATATTGCAAATATTTGTAGTGTTTTTTTAATTCTTCTCTTTCTTCGCTAATTATTGCTAAATTGTGTATTTTCATGTTTTGTTATTTGTGTTAATTATTTTGTATACTTGGTCCTCATTTTTCTTCTATCATCCTCTTTTCTCTTAACTCCTTTCTATAGCCTAGGTCTAAAACTTATTCGTACATCTCCTTTGAACATTTTCATCCTGATGATAAATCATAGTGTGATGGAAACGTTGATGTTCAAAATTCTTACACAGTCTAATCTAGAAGATTAAAGCATGCGAGTCAAGTTCAAATAAATTAGGAACATATGAACAAAGAATCTACAGACACCAAAAGAATAAAGAGTAGTAACAATGAAAACAAAGACATGCTTTAAAATCCAAAGAAAGATGAAATGATGGAAGAAAGAGAAGAAAGACAATTCATCTTAACCCATGAGGAGGCCAAGATATTTATCTCAAATCTTGAACTAATTGGAGACTCTAATTCCCAAATCTCTCACGGGAAAGTGAGTAAATAAATGAGGGAATCTATGGCTTTGTTAGGGTTTGGTCTATTACTTATCAAACCCTAAATAAAAAGACAAAGGATGATGTCTCTAAGTAGGATTCGACTCAAGTGGGTAGTGAGCAAAGAAAAAAGAATAAATTAGATGTTGGAGTAGAAAGTAAACAAGGTAGACCATCCCAAAGGGACACCCAAACAAGAGATTATGAAAGGTGTGTTGCTATTAGAAAGAAAAGAAACCTTGATAATTTATTAGAGACAAAAAATAAAGGAAATAAAATATTAAGGAATTTTATCCTATATGAGTATTAAGGTGATACTAGTCTCTATTAAGTTTCAATGAAGATATTATCTATGAATGTTAAGGGGTTGAAAACCCCCTTTAAACAACATTTGTTGAAGATTTGTCTTATGATTTGAAATATGGATATTCTACTAATTCAAGAAAGAGTCAACTTTTGAAAAGATTGTCAAAAATATTTGGCCTATGGTAGAGTATCTCGTCAATGATGCTAAAGGAGCCTTGGGTGGTGTTGCAACTTTGCGGAATCTTGTTACATGATCACTTCTAAAAAATGGAATCTCCTCAATATTTATGTTCCAAACTCTGGGGCTTGAAGAACAGACATGGGATTTCTTATCTTTTTCTATCTTGGGGAGAAAAGAAGGTTGTTGGATATATAAAGTGGACTTTAATTCTCCTTTGTTTTGTTATAAAAAATAAGGAGGTTACTCAAATTTTCTCTTAGAACGACAACATACAAATTAGAGAATTGTGGTTAAAGAAATTATGAGGAATCACCCTCATTTTATAGAATTATGGACTTCAATGGGTAGTTCAGATTAAGGGGTGTTGACTGATAATGAATGACCATGATTGATTGAAATTGTACTAATTGGATAGATGACTTTGACTAATTGACAATTGATTGTTGCATGATAGGGATGATTGGTGTGTTAATAGATCTAATTGACAGAGGACTGGTTGCATGACTAAAGATTGAATATGTAATTGATTGCATTAGTTAGAAGACTAACTTGATTGAAAAGATGAACTGTTAGTTAGTGGGATTTGAGGGGTTGGAATAGAAGAATATAATTAGCATTAAATAATTAAAAATTTATTTAATTGTGCATGAGGAGGAATAAATAAAATAAATATTTTATTTATTTTGAGATGACTTAGTTAGCATTGGATAAATGAAATAATTAAATAATTTATTCAATTATAGAAAGAATCTTTAGTAAATTAAATAATTAAAATAATTATTTAATCGTGCTGAAAAGAACGAGAAGAATGTTAATTTAACTAAATAATAAAATTATTTAATTAAAATAGGAGAAAGGAATCAATTAAATGAAAATAATTTAATTAATCTTATAGGAATAATTAGATAATTAAATAATTAAAATTATTTAATTATGATAATATATTTTCTATTAAATATAAAGCTAGTGATTTTCAGTTCAGATCCAAAGACATATAAAAAAAATCCAAGCATTGAGACAACAAAGAAGTTTTAAATATTACAAAGCTTCATGACATTCTCATACTGGACTATATGACCTAGAAAAATTAACCATCAAACTATACAAAATGAAAGGCTATTTATGCACCATGGAGACTATTAAATCCATGAAGTCTAGGCATTAGGACCCTTTGACCATTTCAAAACTTTGATGTTTCTAATGAACAATGCAAACGGGTGGGCCATCTATTAAGTCCTAGGAGGTGACCCAGTAATAGGGGGTCTAACAACAACTGGAGGATATACTTGTTCTTGCGCACTACCAGCTTGTACCGCCTTGT
Organism: Thuja plicata; assembly: GCA_018584345.1. Lineage (NCBI taxonomy): Eukaryota > Viridiplantae > Streptophyta > Pinopsida > Cupressales > Cupressaceae > Thuja > Thuja plicata. The sequence goes on from MU224737.1 coordinate 9,713,465, forward strand.
CTTTGCTTTGATTCTCTTTGTCATTTTTCTCTTTTAGCTGTTGCAAGAATTCATTCAAGGTGATGCCAAATCCATCTTTATCCATGCCCGTCTTGACTGCAGCATATCCATATGCCACCTCCATTTTGTTGATCTTTGCAGTTCCATTCCTGAGAAGGTTGATAACCTTTTTCTCCTTCAGTTTGAGAATCGTTGTGACCTACAAAGAAATGTTATAGTAAATGAGTCTCTACAGAGATTCAGTGAGGTACCTAACCTTTCCGCTGAATATATCATCATTTCTAAGCTTCCAGATATGCTAAAAGAGAAGAAAATATTTACAAAAAATAATTACTATATTTATCATTACTCAAGATTGTCCCAGAAGCCACATGAGATAGATTGAAGTTTTTGTTCAAGACCAGACCAAAGATACCCCATATTTCTCTTGCAAAATATAGTCAAAGAAAATATGGAATAGTGATTCAAAACATTTACAGAATGAACATATATCAGGTTCACCATTGGTTTTCTTAAAAGGTAATCTATGTAGGAGGAGGCACCATAAGAAGCAAGAAATTTTGGGCTCAATGGGTTGGTGCCAAAGGCTCAAAAGGTGTTTTCTCTAGGTAGACTGGTCATAGTTTAGGCTCCATTTGGTATTGAGATGTTAGTGATGTCAAGCTTGTGGGTGCGGATCTTGTAAGCATACTTTGATTTGACCAAAGGGAGAGGGGTACTATCTGACTACTTAAAATTGGCAACCCTATCAGCGGGTTCCTCACAAGATCTGGGTGGGTTAAGGCAGTCATAGGCTTCTCTCAAGGAAGTGTATGTTCTCCACTGTGATTGTAGGATGCCATACCTTCTAACTTGTTCATTCAAGCTGATGAGATTACCCTCCTGTATGACTTCTTGAAAACAATTGATCCCTTTTGAATCCCATCTCTTTGCAAAGCAACCTTGAAATAGTGCAAGATGTTTTTTACCATGAGAGAGGTTACACCACACCGATCTCTCACCATGGATCTCATTGTTGTGATCAAATAATTTTTTTCCCAGATATCTAGCTCCTCACATAGCTCTAGATCTTCCATATGGATTTAAATACATTGGACCCCTCTACTCTTAAATCAATTTTCTAGCAAGGAGGTCATTCAAGCGGAGCCCCTTCCAAGACTTTGCTTGGATTGGGATGGCTCTGCTAATTTTGTTTCTGATAAGAATTTTCCAAGGCTCCTCGCCTTGGGTAGCCTTGGCAATCCACTTGATTGCAAGTGCAATTCCTTGAATCCTCATATCCTTCAGACCCAAACCTCCAAGTTCCTTACTTCTGGTGCACCATTCCCAACCTTGTGAAATTTAGAATTTTTTGTCTCTCAACATGTGGACTCATTAGGGGAGTCCTCGTCCTTCCCTAGTGCACCCTTTGTGACTGGAATTTGGGTGGAGAGTTATGATTGATATGTTCCAATGCGTCTCTTACACTCTCTACCATGCACAAATCCTCTACTTATCCTTCAACGTTCCTCACACTCAAGTTGCCTTTGACATATTTATTATGCTCCTTGCATCTAGGGTGTTTTAGGCCTAGGTATTTTGATTCTTGGCTCCTTTGAAATAAATAGTTCCTTAATACAAAATATATGACTTTCGTATGCTTCAACGAGTTCATATCTAGGCTATCCTTCAACATCCTCTTCGTCCAATGTCGACAATACATATGGTTTTCCCACTTAGTCGATAAGATCTTTGTACACTTTTTTGGAGAGTGGTAGGAACCTTTCTCTCTCCTCCCACTCCCGCTTTATGTATTCTTTGGTCATGAAGTTTGTCCTTTCCTAACTAAAACTTTTACTGACACTTTAGCTCTTGCTCCTCAGTGGACTTGGGCTTTCCATTAAGAACACTTCAATGTCTTCAACAATAATCTTCAATTTTCTTTGTTGTTCTCTTTCCTCTCTTATCCATAGGGACCTCTAACTATTTCCTCTAGTGTTTCATGACTACTTGGAAATTATTTCCTCTCTTTATAACATTGTAAGAGAAATAATTCTTGGGATTGCATAATTTGTTGGTATCAAGTTCCTCTTCCACCATTAAGTGACTCTCCTCGTATCATTGTAGTATTTGTTGTATGTTGTTAATGTTCCTTCTTTGCATGAAGGCCTTGTAGCATAATGAAGTGACATGCAAAGATGTCTTGGTAGTTTTTGCGAAAGATGGTGAACTTCCTTTGTGATTTCCTTGGAAGCGATAGTGGGTGTAATTTTCCATTTCACCAAAGTGAAAACTAATAATTTAAAAGTAAAAAAATAATTTGAAAGTAAGATAAATAAGTTAATGAAATGGTGAAAGAAATTATTCCAACTAAATTTGATTAATACATATCTATAAATCACAGAGAGGTTGCTATTTGGTAGGAAGAGTATCTAGAAAACAAATGATCAATTATAGATCCTCACTTTTCATGAGAAAGAGACACTCTAGGAGGACATAGTGTTGCATTATTTTTGTTTGAGGTGTTGACATTCATGTTTTGTCATTGATGTCAACATATGTTTCAGTTGGTTGCATTAGAAGTTTCAGAAAGACTCGTTATCACAGGTACAAGCAAGATTGACAGTTGTGTATGGACAGTGTACGATGCTTCAGTATGTGCAAGCACGGATTTGAGTAGAGGGAAGTATTTACACCTTATATCTAAGGTCGCTGGATTTAATATTACTATTTGCATGAGTTATAGATGTTTTGGTGAAAACTGGTTACAGAGCAGTGACAGAAGATCATGACAGAGATTGTCTCTGAGTTTTTGGGATAACTTGGATGAGAGCATAAGTTATGGTATGTGAGATTAAGGCATGATAGAAGATACATGGGAGAACATTCTTTGTGATTCTTGGGTTGCTAGATTCTTGATGATGTCAGTTGTGGCGTGTGGACTGACGAAGACCTATTTGGGGCCGACCACAAAGATGTAACATGCTTAGTGAATGGCGAGCGTGAATTATGTATCTTGGCATGTAACTGATGATTTGTATTTGTTATTTAATTGTGTAAGGTACCGTGTGTATCTTAGCAAGGGTCTATATAATTGTTTGTGCATTGGGGAAGTCTTAACAGACCGACCTAATATCTTATTGTAACTTGTATAAAAAAAAGTAGTGTCTTGATGTGAAAAGTATGGATTGGATACTGCGAGCATGTGGATGTGAGTTTTGTTGGATGTAGAGAAATGACTATGTTTTTAATGTACTTCATTGTAACTATATAGGCAAAGCAAGTTGATATCAGCCAATTCACTGTTATAAGTATACTTTTACACTTATCTTTGGACAATGGATCCAAAAGGTGGGTTTAATATTAAGAAGGGGATTTAACCTTCACTTTGGGTAGTGTACTCGGGCAGTGAGCTCATCATATCATTCAACTCCTAGTAGGGTCTTTCCTTTAACAGGGACTTTGTATTGGATGTAATAATCAGCTCCTAACAGGGCTAGATCTTCTAACAAAGATACGATATTTATAGTGCATTATTTGTGGGTGTTAATTCCCACTGGGTTTTTTTTCCCTTAACAAGGTTTTCCTTGACACAAATAATGGTGTTATGGTGTTATTCTTGAAGTGTTCAGATTCGCATTGAGTAATTGATTTTAAGTTTTGAAGATTAAACATTTGGCATACAATTTATTCACCCCCCTCTCAGTTGTATTATTCCTAACAATTGGTATCAAAGCTTGTGGTTGTGTGAGAGAAATCTTAACAAGAGGTGATCCACATATGGCTTACTATAGGAACGAGAGTCCAAAATTTGATGTTGAAAATTTTGACAGTTAGAAGAACAAGATGAGAACTCTTTTATCTGCTTGGAAATTGACTAATATATTATTACAAAAAGGATGAACGGATCAAGGCAGAAGATGAATTCGACAATGCTACTAATGAAGAAAAGAAATTGTTTTCTTGCAATATGGTTTCCAGAGAAGCACTGATAAGTGTGTTCTCTGGGGCATAATTTACAGAGGTTAAGATCTTGATTGAGCTCACAAGATCTGGACAAGGATAGATGTTCTATATGAAGGAGATCAGTAAACTAAGCAGACAAAAATATAGAACTGGAAGACTGAAAATGAGAAATAAGGATGCAATATGATGAGAATTTCAAAGCATATGTACAGAGGGTTATAGAGGTTGTTACTAGAATCATAAATTCAGGAGTTACATATACTGAAGATGAAGTGATCGCAAAGATTCTTAGATCCTTGACACCTTCCTACAAGACTAAAGTGCAAGCAATAGAGGAGATCATACCATTGACAAAAAAATTCAATGGAGAAGTCTTGATTGCTAAGCTGACCACATTTGAGACCGCAGAGTTACATGATGTTTTACCCAAATTTGAGTATGCATTCAAGGCTACTGTTCATATGAAAAAAAGACTATCAATTCTTGTGACCTCCATCAAAAGCAATAGACATCCAAATCTTGGAGAATATGTTGATGAGTGGGAAGAGATAGAAGAAGAAGAAAGGAAACTAGATGAACTTGTGGCTCTAATAGAAAAAAGGAAAAGGGAGGTACGGGAAAATTTGAAGGAAAATTACCCCTGAAATTTTTTTCTTGTAATAAGCTTGGTCATTTTGCTTCTAGATGTCCTAGAAGGGTTCCTAAGCATAATCCTAGGTTTTATAAGCCTAATTACTCCAAGGATGAGGAATGCTACTATGCTAGTGAAGGTGTGTCTGATGATGATTTTGTGAATGATGTGAATGAAATTGGATTTATTTCTATTAAGGATGATGAACCTATTCATAAAGAAAAGGCCCCAATCTCGCATGTTGAAAAGAAATCAAAAAGGATCATTGATAGTGATTGTTCACATCATATGACCGGTGATAAAGATAAATTTGTTCAACTGAGTAGATATGATGGTGGTGTAGTCAGATTTGGTGATAATTCTCCTAAATTGATCATTGGAGTAGGCTAAATCCCTCTTGATAGTAAAACTAACACTGATGATGTCTTACTTGCTGATGGATTTAAGCACAACCTGTTGAGTGTTGTAAAGAGCTTGCCTGACTCTAACCCTCAATTTGACTGCAAGAAGTTAAAAATTTTAGGAATTTGATTTCTTTTAAATTTTGCTAGCAATATATATATATATATAGTTTTTGGTATTTTCTCCAAACAAATAAATTGTAATATAAAATACAATTCAATTCCAAATTCCTATGGGAATACATGTATCGACTGCAAGCTAAATTTACATTTCATAAACTAAAACTTACATACATCAAATACTTCACAAATCATTCAAAAATCTAAAATTTACTTCAATTTTATTTTATATCACATGAAACATTAAACGTAACAACCTCAGAAGATTAATTGATCATCAAAAGGAACCTGTGATTAACTCCATCATTTATTAAGTTTGGCTGAAACTCTTATAGATGAATTATAGTTGATGATACTCTAGCAACCTAACTGCAACATATGATTGGGGAAGATGACGGATGACAGTTCTTTCCCACGTTGAAGTATGAAACGTCACCATTTCATAGTCAATCACAAAACATGACCACCTTCTATGTGCTAGTCGCGTGACCACAATCCATCATCATTTAATTTGACTCAAAGTGCATATGACAATCAAGAAATTTACAATTTCTTGCTATAGAATTCATTCAAAACCTTATCTCCAAACCTCAAATCGAAAGGTATCAAGACATGACTAATAACAATAGCCTAGATTCTATTTCCTCTTTACTAACATATATAATAAAAATCGAACCCCTAACTTCTCCAATACACTTTGCATAACTTAGTCCATAGTAAGTTTAAAAGTGCAAAGTATAACTTTGAATAATAACATAAAATTATTATTCCTCCTTATATTTGGTGCCCCATTAAATAATCATTTAATATCCTGACAATAATTAATAAGCTCTTTAATTATTAATTAAGTATAACTTAATTAATAATCATAAATTATCAAATAGCTTATTAAATCTCCTAGATGAATAACTTGCAACGCAAACATTCACTGTCTGAACCAAACGCCATAATGCTCTGCCATCAATAGACACTGCCATAAATAGACTTACTATAAATACTAAATCCCTCAAACTGGAAACTCTACAAATGTATCCACAACTCCACTAACACCAATGTACAAGCGTCCTGCTAAAAATAGCAATCATGACTATCACCCAAAATAAACACTTACTATAAATAGTAAGTCTATCAATCTGACCCACACAAAGAGCAATCCTGGCATCATAGACTTCCAGAGTGGAAACTAACCACTAGCTCTGCCACACAACCCTCTCCAACATCCCGATTAGCCTACGTGGGTCACAAAAATAAGCCAATCCCATGTGCCAAAAAATGGGGAGATTACAGTCCTCCCTCCTTGAAATTGCTTGTCCCCAAGCAATCTCATAAAAAAAACACAAAATACATCCAGATCCCAAGGATAGAATGGAGTAATGTCACTGTGATCACCAACAAACTCCTGTGAAGAAATCACCATCCACTGAACCAAACCAAATAAACTATCACCATGCCAACCATAGTGACTCACACAATCTACAGTGCCAAACCTGTCACTACCATGATCCCATTAGAGATGAAACTCACAGCCATCCATAACAAAGAAAAATAGATATCCAAAACCATCTGACAAACCAGAGCTACCTGCACACCCTGCCAACCTACTCTGCGTACTCTTGTAATCCAAATATCTATCCACTGTAAAACCATCCTGGATGTACTGACCCTGCAAGTTACCTCATGTTAAGTTGTAGTAACGAACCCCATCAACTGCAGATGGAGAAAACCCACCCCAATAAGGATGATACAACTCTGGAGCCAACCCACACCGATGCACAAAAAAGTCCCCAAACAGTGGGTCAAAAGAGAAGTGATGAACGCTCCTAATTGTGTAATCATGGTGAAATGCTCCAATCCCTATCAGAGGCTCATCAAAAATCAATAGAGAATCAAGAGAGGACTCCAGTGTCTGACTCCCAACAACTAGTTGGGTAGGATCCCGAGTAACCCGCTCAGCAAACCCAACCATAAAATTTTGATGAGGAAGCATGGTAGTCAAGGTAACTACAATCTTCCCCACTAACAATTGAATATCGCGAGAACCCCAGATAAATGTACCCTCAGAAGTTTTGAAGGGTCCCTTTCGCAAAACTAGACTCTCAAGCAAGTAATCCATAAATGATTTTGTGTAGTAGAAATTATAAGAAGCAACATCAACCTGCTCCCCTACAATCAACAACTGATCCCTCAGAAACTGTGGCACTACCAACTACATATCATGATCAGTTGTATGAGACGAAGGAATAGATTTGCTTCCGACAAAAGAAAACAAATCATCATGAGAACTAGTCCCCAAAACAGATGATACCCTATCCCTATCTTGTGGATCAAGGGGAGTAGTGTCAAAAACTGACACACAACCTTCTAACGAATCCACTCCTGCTACCTCAGGACTCTCAACAACCTGCTCTGTATCATCTAGCATTGTGCTAACAACTAGAGAACCTAATACCGAAATCTCTCTCTGCTCTCCTCCACTGAAGCACACACCTCAATTGTATCTACTACATCTATCTCAAAGATGGAAGTAACCGTGTCCCCAACACATCCATCACTACTAATTATACAAGTTGACTCACCACCAACGACTACTATATGCAACTGAACTGGATCTATGGTTGGCAAAGACTGAATCTGCTCCAACTCCATAGTCACCTCTCCCAACTACAACTGCAACTCTAGAAGATCCAACTAAGTGCCCTCTAAAGACTTAGAATTCGTTGTGAGCTCCTGAGTAAGCTCACTCTCCTCCTCCTCTCTGTCCATCAGAGCCTCATATGTCGTACTCCCCCACTCAACTAGGTGATCTTGGTTGACTACCAACTGTAAATAATCCTGTCTCAAAATCTTGATAGCCTCCCGCAAGGAATGAATCTCTGTCAAGGAAAGGTAACCACCACCGTGCTCATTTTCCATAGGAGCACCCCAACCATAAACAACCAACAGCTGACAAGCGACATCAAAATGTTCGAGAGTAAAATTAATGTCTCTTTCACTGACTCTCAACTGGCTAGTCACATGATGACTCTACACAACAGATCTCCTATGCACAACCTCAACTGCACTGTACACACTATGGAAGGAAGTTGTATCCAAAAAAATCCCCTCAAGATCACCAAATCTCTGTGTACTGTCATTCGAGCACACATCTACAAACTAAGTACTGACAACATACTCATCCTCATCTACCCCCGAGGAAGCTGTTGTTGAATCCAGCTCATCACAATCCTCAGCTACCTCGTCCTCTATAACCACATGACCATCCAGATCCTGGGGCCCATCCTCACTCACTAACAATTTAGAGTCCTCCCCCAAGGTCTGATAAATCAAACATGAATCGCTAAAAATAGAGTCATCCTCATGTGTCACTGAAGAAATAACCTCATCTGAAGGAATGGAAGCTCTAGCTAAAACAAACTCTTGCCACTCATATGTTTCCCCATCCTCATCCGTGAGTCCCTGCAAAAAAGGATCCTGGAACCAACCACCACTGAATGACAACGCTGAGTCAATACGCAATGTCGGATATAGAAAACCAAACACACTGCAACAAACATCATCCTCACTCTCAACATCAGAGGTATCTGTGATGCTAGTATCAACATCCTTTATCTAAGACTCCTCTGTTATCTCTAGCTACATACATGACTCAATGTCATCACGTGAATCCTCTACACTGTGGCATGAACCTATGTCACCTAACTCATCTATACCACTCTAATCCTGAGTGTCATTACTGGGTGACTCCATGCTCACATCCTCAGTATGACTCCATACTGTGACAATTGTCAAAAACATTTGAGCTGTCAGAGCTCAAATACTCCTCGCATTCCTAAAAAATAACACCATCCTCCATGGTGTCACAATCGCTAGTGGTATCCACAACATCCTCCACTCTCACACCATCCATGGCATCAACAATAGGCTCAAATAAAATTCTAGTGTCCAAAAAATTAGACCCTGTATTGCTGATACTGCTACTGACTTATGCAAGTTTGCTATCAATGGTTGTAGACATGTCACCAGCCTGATCCATGTCACCAACTCTCGTAGGCTCAGGATGTTGAAACTCAGTACCACTAACTACCAACAAGTCAAGCACATCCACATGTCCCTGCAAAGAATCTCCACCATCTGGTGTGCAAACAGGACTAGTGGCTGGTCCACTAAGTACAAGAACGTCTCCCCCAAAATCAGCAGCTGTTGAAAACTCGTCATGAAGATTTCTGGATGTCTCACCTGTATAATACTCACGTCTCTCCTCATATCTTCTCTGAGAAGGGGACCTACTAAACATATAAACCAAATAATTATTTTCCCTATCGACAGTTGTCAGATTTAAAAGTGGTGCATTTAATCTTTCTAGTGTTTGCTTTCGTTTCTCCATATCCTTAACTAAGGCATTTGTTTGTTTTCTTAATTCACACAAACTGTCTAACTGGTTTCTATGAGTACTAGATTTCATGTATTTGTCCATGACTGCAAAAAAAAACCAGAGTTCTAATCACTCAAGTCAAACAATCAAGCCCAATAAATGTCACCCCCACATGATGGCAGGAAAACGGCTCTAATACCACTGTAAAGATCCTGCCTGGCTCTAACCCTCAATTTGAGTGCAAGAAGTTCTAAATTTCTAAAATCTGATTTCTTTTAAATTTTTTCAGCAATATATATATATAGTTTTTGGTATTTTCTCCAAAAAAATAAATTGCAATGTAAAATACAATAAAATTTCAAATTCCTATGGGAATACATGTAATGAATGCAAGCTAAATTTACTTTTCAAAAACTGAAACTTACATACATCAAATACTTCACAAGTCATTCAAAAATTTGGAATTTATTTCAAGTTTATTAGCTATCACATGAAACATTAAACGTAACAACCTCAGAAGATTAATTGATCATTAAAAGGAACCTGTGATTAACTCCATCATTTATTAAGTCTAGTCGCAACTCTTATAGATGAATGATGGTTGATAATACTCTAGCAACCTAACCGCAACATATCATTAGGGAAGATGGCAGATGGTAGCTCTTTCTCACGCTAAATTCTAAAATGTCACCACTTCATAGTCAAGCACAATGACCAGCTTCTCTATGCTAGCCGTGTGACCACAATTCATCAGCATTTGATATGATTCAAAGTGCATATGACAATTAATAAATTTACAATTTATTGCTGTAGAATTCAGTCCAACCCTTATCTCCAAACCACAAATCAAAAGACACCAAGACATGAATAATAACAATAGCCTAGATTCGATTTCCTCTTCATGAGCATATATAATAAAAATTGAACCCCTAACTTCTCCAATACACTTTGCATAACTTAGTCCATAGTAAGTTTAAAAGTGCAAAGTATAACTTCAAATAATAATATAAAATTATTATTCCTCCTTACATTTGGCGCCCTATTAAATAATCATTTAATATCGTGACAATAATTAATAAGATCTTTAGTTATTAGTTAAGTATAACTTGATTAATAATCATCAATTACCAAATAGCTTGTTAAATCTCCTAGACGAATAACTTGCAATGCAAATATTCACAGTCTGAGCCAGACGCCACAATGCCCTGCCATCAATAGACACTACTAGAAATAGACTTACTATAAATAGTAAATCCCTCAAACTGGAAACTCTACAAATGAATCCGCAACTCCACTGACACCAATGCACAAGTGCCCTACTAAAAATAGCAATCATGACTATCACCCAAAATAAACACTTACTATAAATAGTAAGTCTGTCAATCTAACCCACATGAAGAGAAATCCTAGCATCAAAGACTTCAAGAGTGGAAATTGACCACTAGCTCTGCCACACAACCCCCTCCAACATCCTAATTAGCCTATGAGGGTCACATAAACAAGCCAATCCCATGTGCCAAAAAATGGGGACATTACAGTCTTACTTACTGATGGACATAAGCACAAATTGTTGAGTGTTGGATAGCTTCTAGACAAGGGATATCACTTACAGTTCATGGATGGAAAATATACTATCAAAGGTCAATCTAGAAACTTGATTGCATTATATACAAATTCAAGAGGTATTGTTTTTGAGCTGAATACTACAAAGGCAACTTATTTTGTTGCGAAGGTAGATCACAGTTAGTTATAGAAAAGAAGGTTTTGTCACATAAAATTTGATAATATTGTAAGGGCCAGTAACACTAATGCAGTCATAAATTTGCCAAAAATTGTGAAGCCTACTATAACTATGTGTAGAGAGTGTGTGATGGGAAAACAAACTAAGAGCATCTTTCAGAGAAAATCATTTTCAACAAGAGGAAAGTTGGATCTGCTACATGCAAATCTTTGTGGTCCTACAATGACTAGATCCTACTATGGCGAAATCTACTTTATACTTTTTGTTGATGACTATTCTAGGATAATGTGGGTTGCATTTCTCAAAAAAAAAATCTGAAGCATTTGATAAGTTCAATATTTTCAAAGCAAAAGTTGAGAATGAATCAGGTCTGTTATGCCCTGCATAACTGTCCCTACATTTTGTGTGCAAAATGTTGGGTCCCCTCTTTTCGCTTTTGGCTCTTGCCTTGTTTTCTTTGTCTTTGTTTCTTTTTGTTTTCTTCTCTGGGTTTTCTTTCCCGGAGGTTTGTTTTGTTTTTCTCTTTTTTCTTTCGCGTCTCTGAGACCCGGTCCCAGAGTTGGTTGTTTCCTTTCCAAAGCCAGATTCTGAACTCTGAGATTCTCTGCCACGATGCCTCCTCATAAGGAGACATGGTTGTTCGGAATCCCCAGGCCCAGAGTCCAAAGGATTGCCTATTCCGAAGTTTGCAGGAAAGAGGGTAACTAGATTTTTACCTCGGGTATAAATAAGATTTACATGTCACTTTTGCAATTACCGCAATTAAAACACTTAGAGTTTTCAGAGTGATTCCTTGGCGATTTGAGTGCAATTAAGTGTGAATTACTCTGAGCTTAGTGGGTAACTACGAGTCGATTGTTGGTAGTTGTTTGTGAGTGTTGGAGGTCGAAGCTGTTGCAAAATGATCCTAGTACCTCCTTTCTTTGCCTTTCTTCAGATTCCCAGGTGGGTCTTATGTTTCCTTCTTCCGTTTTGCTTGTTTTGGTTCTGTTTTGTTTCATTTTGGTTTGTTTCGTTCTGGTTTTGTGTTTGCTGCTTTCTGGTTTGCCACCTATTGGTGGGTTGGCTTTTCCAGAGGGTTGTCCACCCTCTGTGCAGTTGTAAGATTATGTACATTCTATATTTTGGGTCTTAGATTAGTTGTTGTATATCGTGTCTATCTTGTTTATGCTGTAAATGATATATATGTTTGTATATTGCATGTATATATGCTTTGGCCCTTGGCCCTCTTGTACTTTATGTATATATGTCTTGTATATCCCTCAGAGCTCACAAGTTCTTCACGCTCTATCGTGCGCTTTGGCTTCCTGAGGTCGAACTCGTCGAGATGGAGTCACCACGGTTCGAACTCGGCACCTTGCTGGTTCAAACCATGGCGGCTTTCTCTCTCTCTCCTGTCTCATTGCATTGATGGCAGGATTAATTTCCCACGTATGAGAATTTAAATGTGTCCAGCCTGGCATTCATTGTTGCCCTATGTCGGCCCACTTGTCTTAGTTAATGCCATAATTGTCTTTACGCCGCCTGCCATCTTACCATGTGCCAATGCACGTCAACCAAAGTATGGCTTGTTGCCAGTCACATCGGCAACGACTAGTTTGTTCGAACACCGGACCTTCAGCGGGACCTTGTCTTCTACTTCTCCTTTCCACCTTGTCAGCAAAGCTCCAGAATGCTGAGTTATGTTCATTCTAATTACTCTGGAACTCTTGATATATGTAATAATGCGTGTTTGACAGGTGCAGGTTGGTGAAGAATCTCCCAGAGTTACAAGTTATGTTTATATATGTCCTGATGGTCCTCCGGTCTTGCAGGTTGCGGATAAATTGATTGAGGATGTTTGACGATTTTGCTCCTCCTGATAGTCTAAAACTACCCACCACATCTACCCGGGAAACTACAAAATCAAAGATGGAAAGAATGTTAGCAAAGCTGCCTTTAACCTCCAAGTATCTGAAGGATGGAGGTGTTGTGGGGTCCAAGATAGACTCCAAAGTTTAAGAAATAACGGATCCGGATCCCGGGACTTGGGCCGAATTACAAAGTTTAATCCAGGCCATTTACAGGTTAAAGGCCGAAGGGGATAAGATCGCCACTTGCTTAGCTGCCTCCGACATCATAAAGGCCGCAAACTTTTCATGTGTGGTGCAGTCACCAGATCTAATAGGGCAGCTAGCGGTACTATAAAACATGACCACTCGCTCAGTTATGCTCCCAAATCCCTGGCCACTACAATATCCCACCACTATTGTCACATTGGATGCTCCCACCTTTGCTTCTGGGTTGGGAATTCCACAGTTCAAAGGGTCCGTCATCATCACCAGGGCCAAATCATTAAAGGAATTCGGTGACGCTGAAATTATTTTTGGGAAATATCTTAACAGTCAGTGGCTGAAGTCTCCAAAGCGAGACTATAAGAGAATGAAGTTGGAAATTCCCCACAGGGATTTCAAGGAGCCCATTCAAGCGGGCATCATATTTTTATGCAGGATTTTTGGATGGCCCCAATCCTAGGAATTCTCAGCGTGGATGTATTATTTCCTATATTGCATCACAACACACAATAGGACATTCAACTGGGCAGCCATTATATCAAACTATGTTGATACACAGATGAGGACCGTCGCCCAGAATTCACAATTTTACATGACATCATATGTGTTGTGGGCATTGGCATAGCAAAGATAGGCTTTTCAGGGTCTGGGAATAGCCAGGGAACTTGGGAATGGTCCGGGCCAGGTCACACCATGGGATCATTATCCCCAATTGCAGTGGGACCTAAATTTCTTGAATTTCTGCCGAGTAAATGACGCCTTCATTTACAAGAATATTCTAACACTTACCTAAGATTCTGGGTATCGCCTCTCACAGGCAGAAATGATGCTGGTTAACTCCTATGGCCAGTACTTCATCCAGTTCTGGCATCACACCTGCATCAGGGTGACAGGCTTCAATGGGAAGCCCTATCCTCTTCCCTGGTATTGTGGGGATAGAATTATCCTCTTAGAATTTTGCAGGCAGATGATGGATCTGCATGCCTTCTTCACATTGAAGAAGGTCATCAACGTACCATTCCCTTTCTCTTGCAGGAATTACACATGTAGCCTCACCACGGCTTGGGAGGCAGATAATGAATTGAAGAGCTTGGAGCTGGTTGAATTCAACCATGCCCAGAGAAATTATGATCCCCACGATAAGATTGTCGCAGCACTACCTTGGGCGTCCCCACTGCATAAGGAAGATATTGAAGATTTCTGAGCAGATTGCCAAGATAGTTTTGATCTCCGGGCCCAACAACACACAAGGATGAGAAAAGGGCTCATGGAAATGCTGGACATTTGGACTTTCTTGAAGGGTTTCAAAGATGGTGGGCCGCTGGAAGATCCAGAATACAAAGGACAGGGGCTAGATAAATTAGACCTCCCTCCAGTGGATTGGGCCACTCCAGAGGATTTAAGGATTGAAGGGGTATGCCGCCCCATCATAGAGGAAAGTCACAGATACTTTTCCTGGGTGTGCCCCAAGAGCACCCGAAAGAAATTAACGGTCAAGAAGACCATTCCCTCTTCAGCCAGCGCCAGACCTTCTTCATCCGCCGCGGCCGCTGAAGCAAGTATAAGTAAAGGGAAAGAGAAGGAAGGAGTCTAGGTGCCCAAGGCGCCTCCTCAAATCCCCACCCTTTTGATGGCTCAGCTGCATGAGAAAATGGATTCGGCGAAGTTAGCCAACCAACAAATCAGCATGCAAGTATTTTTTGGCCTCCCTATCACCCCAACGGCATATGCTCGCCCGGTAGAATCCCCTTCGTTGGCAGCAATGATGAACAGACAGACTTTCGCTGAGGCAGAGTCTACCAGCATTCTGGATACCAGGGCTTCACTCGTAAGAAGAAAGAAAGCAGCTATAACCCCCGTACCAAGCGCCGCCCCTGGTATGCCAGAAAATCCTCCTGTAGATGTAAGTTCAGACTCTCCTGAACCGAAGGATATTTCAGACTCCTCTCCGCCACATGATGATTTTGATGACACCTTCTTAGCGGAGGAGCTTCTGGAAATTCAGCAGGGTGTTAGTAATGCAGTGGAACAAATCGAGGCTCAGGATAAGGAAGAAGTCCCTGTAGAAGAACAAATTCCCATAGAAAAGGATACATTAGAGCAAGAGGCTCGGGAAGAAATCCAAACAGAACCTGAGCAAGAAAGAATACCAGTCCAGGAGACCATGGATACACTAAGGCAGACCACAAATGAGCAACCGATGGTCAGAGAACCCAGACCCAAGGGAACAACCATACCTCCAACCATCACGCTTCAGGTTCCATTGGTAACTCCGGGTGACCAAGTGCCTCGAAGCACTTTCGGTGAGGTAGTAACGGCGGCTGCCTTGTTAAACTTTGGCTAGCGACCTCACCCACCTCCAGAAGATGTCTCGAAGTAGGAGAATATTGTAGTAGATGAGGCCAATGAGGCACAAGAACATCAACAACAAATGGACCAAGAGGCCCTGGGTGAAGAAAAGGAAGAGGCTACTAATACCACCAGGGAAGATGAAGTCCCTGAAAATACAGAGACTGAGACCAGGGAAAAGATCTCGGGTAACATTGGAGAAGACGCCAGCATGGTAGAAAATATCAAGGATTCTAGAGAACAAGAAACAAGAAAAGAACAAGAACAGGGAGAGCTGGAACAGGAGCAAGAAAAGGAACCCGAAGACAACGTACACTCTAGGAATGCACTGCCAGATTCTGAAGAGGATCCTAATAAACACGTATTGGCAGCAAGGTCATCCCAGCCGCCCCGATGGCTAGTAGAAACTAAAAAGAGGAAAGCCCTGGCGGCAGCTGTTAGGAACCTGTGTGTTCCTTCTGTTTATTTTGTTAGTGTAGTGTTGTTGGACGCATATGCTTTGTAAGTCGTCCCGTGAGTATATTTTATTATCCCACATGCATAGGTAGTATTACTTTTCTAGATCGTACTTAGTATATAAGAGTATGTTGAGGCCTTTGTTGGACACCGACGAATTTATTGTATTGAGCTTGCTCAAAGGAGATTACCCCCTCGAAGTGGCCCGCGATCAATAAATTCATTTTGCATTCTGCTATTGCTCTATATTCTGTTATTTCATGCATTCTCACCATATTGCTGTAAGGAGGTTCCTCTCATCTAGTATCAGAGCATTTTCTTGGGCTCGCTGGGTGGAAATTTCATCGTATTTTTTTTCCGTATTTTTGTTCCGCCCAACATCAGACCCTACCGCTACCCATTTCATCAGAAGACTGAAATCGAGATGCTTGTTCGTGACTTACTGAAGCAAGGTATTATTCGCCCTAGTACCAGTTCCTTTTCTTCTCCAGTT
>MU224737.1:9732634-9748375 GCA_018584345.1 Thuja plicata
TCCCGTGAGTATATTTTATTATCCCACATGCATAGGTAGTATTACTTTTCTAGATCGTACTTAGTATATAAGAGTATGTTGAGGCCTTTGTTGGACACCGACGAATTTATTGTATTGAGCTTGCTCAAAGGAGGTTACCCCCTCGAAGTGGCCCGCGATCAATAAATTCATTTTGCATTCTGCTATTGCTCTATATTCTGTTATTTCGTGCATTCTCACCATATTGCTGTAAGGAGGTTCCTCTCAGCAGCTACAAGCGCTCCACTCTCATTGGCAGAGATGATGGCTAGGAATGTTGAAGTAAAGAAGCCCAAGAGGGCGCAGGTTGTCCATACTCTCCGGACCAACCCAGTAGGTAGTACCATTGTGTTTATCGCAACACCCCCAGCAAACACAGATGCAGCAGATGTAAGGCCTGAAGACTACAATATAACAGAGGTAGAATTGGGGAAAAGAGACAAGCAAGGCAAACTGGACTTGCTGAAAGAGGCTACCAGGGCGATAGAGGCCCGGTACATAAAGCAGGGCCAGAAGCTGCAAGAGGAAAGAGAAACAAATGCCAATATCCTCATACTTCTGGTGGAACTAACACGGCCTTTAGCCAAAGTCCACCCCAGAACCCCCTCTTTTGGATTGCCGCTTGCACAGGGCGATGTGGACTCTCTGCGCATAATGAAGAAGAAAGTGCAAGCAATGGATGGGTGGGCAGCCAAGAAAGTAGAAACAATAAGAGAATTTCTAGCGGCGTCCCTCCCGGACCTCTACAAGGTTGATCTCGTCCTCAGCCATGTGAAAGGCTCTGCTCAAATATAGGAGCAAGACTTGGAGAAATATGAGAAGTGGAAAGCCGGGTTGGAAGAGATCCGTAGCCTAGGCGAGGAGGTTGCCATAGAGTCTGGTATTTTGGGAGAAGAATCATATGATTCCCTCCAGGTCCAGTACTCCAGACTTGCCCTCAAAATTTAGGTCTACAAGGAACTGGTTAAGACCTTAAAAGAGAAGTTGACAGTTGCCCAATATTCCTTGGGTTTATTCAAGACATTCCTGGTCGGGGTATCGCAAGTTGATCCCTTCACCACCGGAACATGAACCCCAGAGGACTATGTCCTCAATAAGTTCGAGAAGAGGATGGAGTCACTGTATCCACCAGCTGGAGATTTTGACCAAGGCAGGCTATCCAGATTGTCAAAGATCATGATCCAGTCACATGATGCCATCAAAAAGGTGGACAAGTTCCAAAACGGGGCCGGAGAAGTTGAGGAAGCATTCAAGGTTGTCCGCAGCCGGTGGGAAAGCATCCGAGGTGTAGACAAGGAAGGCCTAAGCCAAGTGTTGGAAGCTTGGGAAAAATCATGAAGTAATAAAGTTCTTTGGATTCCGAAGAATCCAATCAACACCATGTTTTATATTCTTTATTCTTTTGGAACACAAGTTCCCAGATTCTAGAGTTCTGGATCCTACTTTTTTTGAATTCTTTACATGACCCGTGTCTTGATTCCCAATGCCGACCGGTCACTTTCAGGGCAGTTGATGAAGGTTGTCAGAAGATGGATAACTACAACAAGGCACGTCAGCTCGACAGGAGGTTTTCTGACAGATGGTCTTCCCAAGGCGTTGTTTCAACGTTACACCTGGCGCATCGGAGACAGTGAGCCGCCCTCCCATTTATGAGGCATGTAGCCTCGGTCCCTGGGGGATCAGATTTCTTCTTTCTCCTTCCGGCTCTCTTCTCGAGGCCGATTCTTCCACTCCATTTTTCTTGTTTTATTCTTCTGACATGTCAGGCCTTTTCCGTCTCGAGGTCTTTTGTAGCATGGTGCAGGTAGCACCAGCCACCAAATAATGTATTATATTGTAAAGTGTAAAATGAGTTAGGGTTAGGTTTAGGTCAAGTGATGTGTATAAATAATAAGTCTGACCTCATTCCAAGGGTCGGTGAAATTGATGATTTTGCAATCCATAGCTAATAGCAATTTGGTTTCCTCATTTCTTAGTTGCAAAGCTCAATGGTCCATAGTTTTAAGCTTTCAGTAGTTAAATGCTCCCTTGGAGCCACCATTGTATTACGCACCAGTGCTTGCTGGAAAAATGGTAATGAAGAAGGAAGGGTTCTCTCAGTGATGTTGTTGGCACTCTGTCTTCTGGGTTAACGGTATTTTATGCTTTGTGTTCTTCATGTCCTTTTCTCTGATACTTAAAGTAGATTAACGACCTCCTTTATTTTTCTACTGATAAAATATGAATTGATGGTTGTATATTTCTTCGGTATTTAGTGTAGTTTGTTAGAGAATTGTTGATTTTTTGAACATTTAGCATAACTATAGGTAGATGGAATATTTCTAACTCTGCAGTATCTTTTTAATTGTATTTGCTAAGTGAATGCACACTTGGAGGAAACCCCACTTACCTGAATCTCCAGAGTGGATGAGTTGAAGATAACCAGCTATCCCCCTTGAAAACAGTCACATATCCCAACCGAGCCCTGCACTGTTGAGACCCGACTCTCACGTACTTGGAGGCCTGGGGAATCTCATTTCTCCGGACAACCTTTACAGGTGAAGTTGGCTTTACCCCGGTACCCAGTCACAAAGTCCCGTCAACAAGATCTTAACATAAAATGTTTGAGTTCAGACAGAGGTGGAGAGTTTACATCATATTTGTTCAATGCTTATTGCGAAAACCATGGGATATATAGACAGACTTCTACTCCTAAGATACTTCAGTAGTATGAGATAGCAGAGAGAAGAAATAGAACTATACTGGATGTGGTCAGGACAATGTTTCTTGAAGGTAATGTATCTCATATGCATTGGAGAGAAGCAATCAGTACTACTATCTACACTTTGAACATAATTTAGATCAAAGAAGGTACTAATAAGACACCCTATGAACTTTGGTTTGGTTATGCTCCTACTGTAAAATACTTCAGAATATTTGGTAGCAAGTGTTATATCAAAAGAGATGATGAAATTGGAAAGTTTGATGCTAGAAGTGATAAAGGAATTTTCCTTGGCTATTCTACTAAAAGAAAGGCTTATAAATGTTTCAATCTAATATTGAGAAAAATAGTTGAAAGTGATAATGTGAAATTGATGAGAGGTTTCAGATTCAAACCCCAGAGAACGAGAAGAATACTAAAAATCAAGAGACAAAGCAAAATCTTGAGATTAATAATTAAATTCATACCTGCTTGGACAAGCCTATAGAAACCCCAAAGACACCAAGGTATGTTAAGATGAATCATCCTGAGAATTAGATTATTGGTGATGTTAATAAAGGCATGATGACAAGGTCTAAAGTTAGAAATGAGTTTTGTTTAATTTTGCAAGTAGAACCTAAGACTACTGATGAAGCATGTAGAGATGAATCTTGGACTAAGGCAATGCAGGAGGAACTAGATCAGATAGAGAAGAACAATACTTGGGAATTGGTTCCTAGACCTAAGGACAAGAATGTAATTGGAACTAAATAGATTTTTAGAAAACAAAATGAATGAAGAAGGCATCGTCATGAGGAATAAAGCTAGACTGGTCTGCAAGGGCTATTCACAAAAGGCAAGTATAGACTTTGAAAAAAAATTTGCACTAATTGCGAGGTCAGAGGCAGTGAGATTGTTCATTGCTTATGCAACACATACAGATTTCAAGGTGTATCAGATGTATGTGAAGTCTGCCTTCCTGAATGGTGATCTAGAGGAAGAAGTCTACATTGAGAATCCTGAGGGTTTTCCTTTGACAGATAATGGGGACATGGTTTATAGGTTAAAGAATGCATTGCATGGACTAAAACAAGCTCCTAGAGCTTGGTATGCTCGGTTCGACAAGTATTTGTTACATCTTGGTTTCAGAAAATGTAGTGCGGATAGTAATCTGTATTTGAGAACTTGTGAAGATGGAATCTTGATTGTTGAAGTCTTTGTGGATGATATAATTTTTG
The DNA here is from genome assembly GCA_018584345.1 of Thuja plicata. NCBI lineage: Eukaryota > Viridiplantae > Streptophyta > Pinopsida > Cupressales > Cupressaceae > Thuja > Thuja plicata. Next base: position 9,736,571 of record MU224737.1, read on the forward strand.
GAGGCAATGATTAAATGAGTAACAAACTCTCTGAAGAAATGAAAAGTGAATTTGAAATGTTTATGATTGGTGAAGTGAAGTTCTTCCATGGTTTGCAAATTACTCAAAGTAAACATGATATTTTTATTTCTCAAACCAAGTATCTTAAGGAGTTGCAAAAGAAGTTTGGGATTGAGGATTGTAAACCTGTTGGAATATCCATGGTTAATGGATGTATGCTTACTACTACTGATGAATCTCAAAGTGTTTTTCAGACAAAATACAAGTCCATGATTGGAGATTTGCAGTATTTAACTCACACTAGACCAGACATAGCTAGTGCAGTTGGAATTGTTGTGAGGTTCCAAGTTGATATTAAGGAGACTCACCTTGCTGTAGTCAAAAGGATATTTAGATATTTGAAAGGAACATTGGAATATAGTCTATGGTATGAAAAGTCAAATGATTTTACATTATAATCTTATACTGATGTTGATTGGGTAGAAAGTATTGATGATAGAAAGAGCACCCGTGGTGGAGCATTTTTCCTTGAAAAAAGGTTAGTTTCTTGGCTGAGTAAAAAGCAAGATTGTATAGCTCAATCTACTGTTGAGTCAGAGTATGTAGTTGCTACCATAAATTGTACACAGATTGTCTCGATGAAGCAGATGTTGAAGGATATTGGGATAACCTTTGCAGAGCCTATGGTTATACATTGTGATAATACAAGCACTATGAACATGTCAAAGACTCTTGTTATGTATTCTAAGACTAAACATATTTCAAGTATCACTTTTTGAGAGACAAGGTTGCAAAAAAGGAAGTCAAATTAGAGTACATTAGTACAAAGGAGAAAATAGAAGATATATTCATAAAACCTTTGCCAAAAGATGCCTTTGAGTATCTCAGAGGTATGCTTGGGGTGAGAACCCCTCATTGTGAGAACTAGATGATGCAAGAATGCATCAATCCAGTAGTTATTAGAGCTATATTATTCTTTGGACTTGATGCTTGGATCTACTCTTCAGGGGGAGTGATCACAGAAAAACAACAAAACATATTTGGGTGATCAAGCACCTGGTTTTTTACAGGCATGAATATTTGAAAGAGCTACAACTTGAAAATTTGGGATGTGAAGAGAAAGAAAAGAACTATGGAACCCTTTTCTAGTGATGTCAAAGGGGGACATATTCAGGTGAAACAATCCCTACTACCTTAAAGGGAGCTATGAAGAGGATATTGAGAAAGTTGTTTTTAGAAAGCTACTTTAGGGTTGATGGTTTTTCACATATGTTACCATCAATGCCAAAGGGGGAGATTGTTAAAATTGTTGTTGTTTGAGGTGTTGACATTCATGTTTTGTCATTGATGTCAACATATGTTTTAGTTGGTTGCATTAAAAGTTTCAGAAAGACTAGTTATCACAAGTACAGGCAAGATCGACAGTTGTGTACGAACAGTGTATGGTGCTTCAGTATGTGCAAGCACAAATTTGAGTAGATAGAAGTATTTACACCTTATATCTAAGGTCGCTAGATTTAATATTACTGTTTGCATGATTTATAACTATTTTGGTGAAAACTGGTTACAGAGCAGTGACAGGATTATGACAAAGATGGTCTTTGAGTTTTTGGGATAACTTGGATGTGAGCATAATTTATGGTATGCAGGATAGAAGATACATGGGAGAACATTCTTTGTGATTCTTGGGTTGCTGGAATCTTGATGACGTCAGTCGTGGCGTGTGTACTAGCGAAGACCTATTTGGGGCCGACCACATAGATGTAACGTGCTTGGTGAATGATGAGTGTGAATTATAGATCTTGGCGCGTAACTGATGATTTGTATTTGTTATTTACTTGTGTAGGGTACAGTGTGTATCTTAGCAAGGGTTTATGTAATTGTTTGTGCATGGGGGAAGGCTGAACATGTCGACCTTATTGCTTATTGTAACTTGTATAAAGGAAAGTAGCGTCTTGATGTGAAAAGTATAGATTGGATGTTGTGAGCATGTGGATGCAAGTTCTACTGGATGTAGAGCAGTGACTATGTTTGTAATGTACTTCACTGGAACTGTATAGGTAAAGCAAGTTGCTATCAGTTAATTCACTATTATTAGTATAATTTTATACTTCTCTTTGGACAATAGATCCAAAAGGTGGGTTTAACCTTTAGAAGGTAGATTTAACCTTCACTTTGGGCAGTGTGCTCGGGCAATGAGCTCATCATATCACTCAACTCCTAACAGGGTTGAGAAGACTCCTAACAGGGTCTGTCCTTTAATAGGGACTTTGTACTAGATGTAATAATCAGCTCCTAACAGGGCTAGATCTTCTAATAGGGATACAATATTTCTAGTGCATTATTTGTGGGTGTTAATTCCCATCGGGGTTTTTCCCTTAACAAGGTTTTCCTCAACAACAAACACTTGTGTTATGGTGTTATTCTTGAAGTGTTCAGATTTGCACTGAGTAATTGATCTTAAGTTTTAACGATTAAATATTTGGCATACAATTGATTCACTCCCCACTCCTAGTTGCCCCCCTCTCTTAGTTGTATTATTCCTAACACATAGTTGTTACATAGAACCCAAAACATAGCCCTGGCTTAGACACTCTCGGTTTATGTTGCACCCCGAATTGTACACATGTTGTGTGTCCCTTCTCCCTATTCAATTGATTTGTAGGAAGATGTTTCCTAGTTGATTGTCCAAAGAAAGTAGAAAGGTCTTCCTAAATCAGTTTCTAACTCCGATCCCAAGATTAATGGGGTGAGGATTGATAGGAAAAGGTCAAGCATCGTTTAGCTGCATGTGTTTTTGTTGTTCTTTGGTTTGTGGATTTGAGGTCCCTTGGTTTAGGTTCATTGCAGCTTGATTGTTGTCTCGGTGTGCATAGGGTTTTGGGGCCTCTTCAAATCCTATTGATGTTGATTCCTTTAAGTTAATTGGTTAGTAGTTGCTTGGTTGTGTTTAACATATTAAGTAGGATATTGTCAGGGGGTTTTAGGGTCCCTTTAAAATGTAATAACCGCCTTATATATATATTTTTAAATAGCTTCACCAATTGAAAGTAAGTTGCAATGCAAAATCCTTCCCACATTTTGATCACCCAAATCCTGGAATGGGCAAAGTGAGAATATACAATGACTTGGAAAACAACTAAAATTTAGTGCTAAAAGGAAAGCATTGGGTTGTAAGCCAAACCATATCACCTATTCAATGGGGTGCATATGCATTACGAAAAAATGTAAATAAGCATCTTGCACATATCCAATGGGGAGTGAAAGGGCACATTCTCTTATTCAACATAAAGCTTATGGGCACATCCATTTTTCAGTGGGAAAGCTTATACAAATTTGAAATATAAAAAGAAAGTTTATTCCCCGTGTTTAGTAGTGAGCGATAACAATAAGCCACTTATTTAGTAGGTCAATATCAACATTAAACAAAATCATACCTATTGGACATACTACCATCTATTATTACAATAGTGTATGCTTCTAAACAATGGCTTCTGATTGAATGACCATCTCAAGCATTACAATGTTAATGCATAAGCAGTGTAAACATCAAATAAGAGGATTCATTGATGCAAAAATCGCAGAGTACTTGGTGAGTTTTTAAGGAATTAGTAATTTTTTTTGCTTCCAAACCCATTAGGGTCTTCACTCCCAAACCCCCACTAGTTAGTGGGATCTCTTGTCATATAAAGAATTTGATTACAATTAGGGGGTCTGGGAGTGGAGACCAAAATCAGGAACTTAGACAACTAATTTTATAACTATCATAATATAATTGATCAATGATGAAATATCATACTATCAGTATCCAATATTTAAATGCGATAATTTGAAATTTAGAGCCTCTCCCAAATTTTTAACTAGAATAGTGAAAAGGAAGATATAAAATGTTGTAGTATGCAATTTATGAATTATGTTGAATCATGATGATGTTCAAAGGCAATGATCATAAATTCATTATAGTTGTCAGCTAACTATTATATTAGGATTCCACACGAGGATGTGATTTTGTACTCAATTTGCATTTAAATAAATTAAATTTAATAGAAAATACTTTTCTACTCATTTATGGAATCATTGGATACATCTTGCCATTGAATTTCGGAAAAAAAAAAAGTGTTTCTAATGAAATTTAAGCAATTTTTTCAGTTTCCAAGTTTTTACTGAGTCACATTTGTTAGGCTTGTTAAGTATTTGTTGAGTCAGAGTTTTCCAACTATGAGAGGATTAATTGATGTTATAAAGAGTTGATACAAAATAAACTATTGCAACTCCCCACTATGGTGCCAAATGTCATCAAAAGCCCGCCCAACTTCAAAACACAACCAATATACCTTGAATGAATGTTGAAATACGTTCATACAAATCTGTTGGCACTTGTTTGTTGTTGTACTGCTGATAAATCAGACTGAAATCACTGCTGGTAAACATCTAGAAACCTGGTTTAGATGGCTAACACTAATAAAAACTCTTCAAAGCACCATCAAATACACCTCAAAATGGTAGCAACAACTGCAGCAGGTAAAAAATGAGAACATGGTGAAGTGTTGATAAACAAGGACAACCGATTCCAACGTGAAGATATACCTCCCAAAGATGAACCCAGATCGTTGCAAGTCTGCTATTAAATAGAACAACTGATACTTCTGATCAACCAAGCTGAAATTTTTTTAAATTCTGTCAAATTGTGAGTAATGTAAACAATCAGCCCGTCTTCACAAAATGTCATTTCAGGTATATAAACTATGTTTATAGATTGTTGGAAAGGTTGGACAACATGAAAAATGACTTCTTAAAAGAATTTCCAACTAGCTTTTGTTTGGGCATTGAATCAATAAACAACATGAAATTGCCTCTAACAACGTTTAATAATACCCAAATATGAAGTGTTGTGGAGTTATAACTCTCACGCCCCTCTTGACTTAGTATGACCACCTAAAAAATACACAGCTTCCTTAAAATCAAAATAAAATTCCTTAAGAATACATTCAGTATTAATATTGATCAATATGACCCAGTAGATGAAACCCCTAAGTCGCCAAAAACAAATAATATCCACTCCGAATTTTGATTTCAAACTCATCCATAACCTGAAGCTCTAAACATTATAATACTTCAATTTTGCAACCAAAATTGGAACACAATTTGAAGCACAACTGTAATCACTAAATGGAATTACCAAGACTAGCTAGGGGGTTTTTGTCCTCAAAACCAATTAGAGAAAGGCTCCATGCAGCTGCTTAGTTTATCTAAGCTAGCAGCTACCACTCAATATTTTTAGGACTAAAATGTAGAGCTGGTGGCCCCATGCAAATTCAATTTTGCTTGTAAAAATTGGAGGTAAAAACTGGAGGGAAAATTTAGTAGAAAATAAAGGATGGAAAGAATTTTATGAAGCCACATGTCGTTATTTTCAATAAGCAATTGCTGCTTATTTTAAGCCCCCCTATTTTCCCCATAGTTTATTTTTATTTGCTACAAAATAGGTGCTCCGCAAAAATAGGAAAATATTCTAAATTTTCCTTTTCCCATAATTTTTATTTTGCATGGGAACACTCTACTGCTTAAATTTAAGCAGAAAGGGACATGGTATTACTCCAAAAAGGTTTTCATCATCAGGAAGTCTTGGAAGAACTCAGGTTCATTCCAACAGCATAACCATGTTATTATCTGAATCTATCTCCAAAATGAGCTCTAACACCTTATAAATCTTTTTTGAAGAGAGTTATAAAAATTTAAAATATAATAATTTACTCATTTCCCCCACAAAAACCTTTTGAAATAATGATAGCATTGCATGTGCAAAGGCCCTCTAATCTAGTTGTCCAACTTTTAAAACACTTAATCACCTTTTCAATAAGATATTACACTAAGTTGTCCTTATAATTGGTTCTCAACTTTAAACAACATTAGTGAAATGTTAATTAACACAGTTACTAGGAGACAAGGATACTTGGAGACTCTAGAGACTAGTACATGTATCATATCAGTACAACTAATTTTCAAAAATAAGAGACGCAAGTACTTGGAAACACCAATTGTTTTTAATATAATAAATAATTTCCCGAAAATTTATTATGAAATAGAACTTTGGAAACAAGAACAGTGGTAAGTTTGACATCAACTTTTAAGTTTAGATATGCAAATGTCAAATGTCATTTGTGTCAAAGAGTTCAAAATTCACTAAATATTTCATATTAGATTATCATTACATATTGAAATCCAAAAATATTGATAGTTTGATGTCAATACACAAATAAATAACAAGAATAAGAAATCTATTGTCTACTCTTTTACGTTTTGATCATCCACATCAAGATCCTTTGCTAGGATGCTCTCCAAATACTTATCACTCTCTAACTTAGGTTCCTCTATGGTAGTGGAACATGGACAATTCATTAAGGTCATCTAGTTCAACCACTTCATCCACCTATAATGTCCCATTTTCTGGCCCATTCATCCTAATGTGTCGTTAGCCCATTTTGCCTTAGTCTCGTGGGCTAACTAGACTTTGCAGGGATCATAGTGACAATTAGCATAGGTAATTCCAGTTTCAGGCCAATCAGAGTTATTTTCGCAGGGTTTTCAAATACTTACTATTTATAGTAAGTCAATAAAACTCATTATTCTTGGCATTTTAGTGTTGGACTGGGAGCGTCTCGTCGAGACCTTTCCAACCAGCTATCACACATGATAATCTAAGTACATCTGATCAGTAATTTAATGCCTGGAGATTCAATGATTTATTAATAAAGTGACTATTACACTTAAGCTCATATTACTATGTCACTTTATTATTATAAAAGCACTTTATTCATTTTAGCGGGAAAATGATATTTTAAAGGAAAATAAAGAAACAGAGAAGGGAATGTGAAGAGTCACCAAGTTGTGCTTAAAAGAAGAAAGAGGGCTCATTTGTATTATGCTTGGATTATGTTTTGTGTAGTGCCCACCCATAATTTACTTTTCAATAATGATGTCAGAATGTTTTGGTTATTTTCATGATGATTATGCATATGTTAGAATGATTTTACTCACCTCATACTTGCATGTGTATGGTTGACATATATTTTTTACATTACTGTGTATCATGTTTATCTTACAATTCTATATGATGTGTATGATATGGTAGAGGACGGAGACATAGTTACTTGCATTGCGAGATCCACAAGTTTGACTGATCCATATCATTGTCTGTTATATATACATTATGTACATGCTCAAATTTGTGATTTAGGTTTGTAGGTATCGGGCATCGACTTCCATAAATTGTCAGGATGAACGTGTCTTATCGCAATATCTCAATGGTAAGAGAGGGGAGATAACAAACGGGTCCAAATCCCAACTTAAGCCATTATTGTCTTAAAACAGTGGACAAGTTTTTTATTTTCTACCTTCCAAATTCGTCAAGGTGACGTCATTCATGAAGCCTTTCTTTGTGCTTGTTTGTGGTATTTTGGGTTCAGTCGATTTTGTCATCATGTTGTCTAAGTCATGTGATTGACGTGGTTTCTGTGTTAGTTAGTTGAGTGATTTATTAGATTAATTATGTAATTAATAATTAAATCTTATTAAATTTGGAAATATTAAATATGATATTTAATTAATAAAAATTAATTAAATATATGTCTTAATTAAAAAGATTTAATTAAAAAGTCTAATTTTAGGAATAGAGGATTTAATTAATTATTAAATCCAAAATTGAGATTTAAAAGCATAATTAATGAATGGATACTTTATTATCAATTTGCATATTATTAATATGCTAAAAATATTAATTGTTAATTAAATAATATTATGCAATTAAAGTTGCACATTCTTTTTATTAAAATTAAAATATAAATTTAAAGTAAAAAACTGAGTTAATTGGCTAAATTAGAAAAGTGCATGTAATTATCAATTATTAAATAAATTGATTCTTTTTACTCAATTTTAAGTTGAGTTCTGTCTTTTCCGATTTTCAGATTTGAGTTTTTAGTTGAATTTGCTTTTAGGGTTGCATGAGCTTTGGAAATGCTAGGTTGAGTAGGTTTTCTTTATCAAGTTTCTTTTGGTCATTATTGCACAGACAAGGTTACACAGGTTGCACAGATTTTTATAGGTTTTTGGCTTTGGATTTGGATTGAAAGAAATTGTGAAAGCTTAGGATTTTCAAGATTTTGGATTGTTCTTCGTGGCTTCTGTCAACTGGTGGTTTGAGGTAGGGTTTGAATCCTTAATTTCAGTACTCATATCCACATCTTCTATCCATCTGAGATATTGAAATCCCTTGTGTGAAATTCTTTGTCTGCTTCGTGTTTGTCAATCTTAGAATATGATTATTGGTATTATTTTGTGGTTATATTTTCTTGTTTGTATGTCAAATCTGTAAACCTCGATGTTCAATTTAGAGGAAACTATGTTTTAATGAAATATGTTAAACCCTAGGTACTTATTTGAGAAATTCAGACAAATATTAGAAAACTTGAAATTCACTCAATTAGGGTTTGATGAAAACTTTGTTAAACCCTTGGTATTAAACCATACAAATTTGATAGAAACTGTTTTAGAATATTTGCTTTAAAATATATATTTTAGGAAATAAACGAAATTTTTTCTTAGAATTAAAATAAAAATAATTATATTTTTCATCTTGCTGGAATGTTCCTTCTGTTAAAAAAATTAATAATAATAAATCAATACAGTAAATAATTATCTGTTATATATTTATATATAGAAATGACCTCTTTATAAAATTAAAAAGAAAACAAATGTTTTTTTTTGAATATATGATAATTGGTATCTTTTTAAGATATATTAAAAAATGAAGGGTTGTATTTATATTATTTATTTATTTTACAATAAATAAATTAATATAAAAAAAAAGATAATATTTATTTTTAAAATACAAATAAATAAAAAACAATTAAAACAATTATCTTTATTTATTTAAAAGAAAAGAAAACAGAGTGGGGGCCACGTAACTCCCATTATTAAGATTTACTTTTATTATTTATTTTAAATAAAGGTTAAGTTGAAAATGATTTTGTCTATCTTATTTATTATTTAATTAAAACTTGATTAGATTAATTATTTTAAAATTTATTTTTATATTAGTTTATTTATAAATGTTTATAGTTAATATTTATTGATTGTTAATGTAGATTAATTTATATTATTTGATTTATAAATTAATTTATATTAATTTTGTTAAATATTTTATTTTTAAATTATATTTTATTTAATTAAGTATAACCTTTAGGTTATAACATAAATCATTAAGGATTTATATTTTAGATTATATTACTTTTAAATTAAATTTATATTTAAATTTAAGAGTTTGATTATGAGAAAGGGATTTGGAATATATTTATAAGATACTAAGTTTTTTTTTGGCAAAAATGGCAAAGCCATTATACTTTTTATTAAAACTACTTTGGAAATGCTCAAGGGGGAAAGAAGCAAAAATAAAAGCCCCTATCCTAGTACAATAAAAGTTTACATAAACATGAAACACCCAGCCTCAGAAGAATAGAGAGGAACCCCGAGATCAAATAGATCGAAAAGCCTGTCCACAGAACAAAAAGACATAATTTGAGACTTGTCTCATACACCATGCATCCCACATGTGTTTGTGAAGGTAAGAGAGAAATCACCAATCTGTCCTATACCATAATTACCCAAGAAAATGAAATACAATCCATCAATTGAGTTGTTGCACATGCTCGAAAGGACCAAAAATTGATAACTATTTTGTCACCCAAATGTTTTAACGAGGTGATATGAATTCCAACTCCTTCGAATCCTTAAGAGAAGCATTATCCTTAATAAGAGTTTGTAACAACTTTTTATGTCCCCATTCGAAGGACTCATGATCTAGTGAGACCCCTTTATTAGCTAGCCAGTCAGCCATTGCATTGGCTTCCTTGTAACAATGCAAAATTTTAAATTCTTCAAATTCAAATAGGAGATTAATTACCTTAGCTAGAATGTATTGGATCTCCCAGCTTATAGATTTTTTTGATGTCAGAGCATAAGTAATAATAAGTTCATAATAATGGATTGGGGATTACGGATAATTTAATTAACTCATAATTAACTTGGGGTACGACTTAATGTTAATTATATTATTTGGTTAGAAAATAGTTTATATATGGATATGTTATTTTAATTGAAGTTTTATTTTGCCTTTGTTGTGGTTAATTGTCGTTATGGGTAGAGTGATGCCCTAAGAGGGATTTTTATCTTCTGAGACTTGAATTATTTTATGATTGTATCTCTTTACTATTTGGGTTTATATTGTGGATATTTATAGCCATTCTTATATCATCGATTGGTTCTTGTATCGATTTGTATTCCTTTGTTGCTTATGTTGTGTATTTTCTGAGTCTCCGATCATTATGTTATTTAACCATGAAAATGTGATGACCACTTTTGTGTTGAGTCCTAATTAACTTGGTCACCTTGTTTCTACTGTTATGGTGGTTCAGTATTCTGAATGATTATCTTTTGGATTATGTTACTCAATGTTTGGAGATGGGTTCTTGTGATGTGATACAGGAATTTGCATTATCCTGTTGAGATGTCTAGTATGGGATGAAAATTCTAGATCCTTGTATAGGATGATATGTTATTTGTTATGCTCCAGCATTTTCCTTGGTGATTATCTTAATTTATGATTTATGAGAAGTCCTCATGGTTTTGGTTTTTTCTTTCTTTTAGTTCTTTTGGTTGGAGCATTAGGGTAGGCTATCTAGCTGTGTAGTAGGGGGTGGCTTGCAATAAGTGTCAGGTCCCACAAGTGGTAGCCAAGATCGTTTATTGTAAGTTTTCTTAATCAAGTGATAACATAATGCATAATTGGGAGATTTAATATGAATTAATAAGATATTGATGAAGGGTGCTCCCCTTAATACCACAAACACATAACAGAAATAGAGAAGCAACAACAATTTGCAAGAACAGAAAATGGGCTTCTTATTATCTCCACAAATGTGGAATTAAAAAATTTCAAAATTATAATATGCAAAGCCACATGGGCATTCCCCTTACAATATTTTGTAGGACAAAGCCTCAAATTATTACCCAGATCTACCCAGAACTGCCCTAGACAACACTACGGGCCTTCTTTATATAGGCAATTTCCACCGCCCAAGAAAGTTTCAAAAATTTACCCCATAGGGCCGACCAAACTTAGAATTATTTTATTTTACAATTTATTACATCATAGTCGGCTCAAAATAACTTTTGAAACCCGAACAAAAATTTTGAAGAAAAATTATTTTCCTCTATTTCAGGTGACCCAACTTTTGAAGACCATAAGTCATCACCAGTTGACCCGATTGACTATTATGACCCCAATCCGAAAAGGCCACGAAGTGCTCTACAAGTGTAATTAGTGCAAGTGCTTGTCGCCTAAATTTTTGGCCTCATCTGGGGCCTCTAAAGCCTTCAAAACTAAATTCAAAGTTCCTGTACCCTGGTGACAATACCGAAAATCTTTAATATCTTCAAAACTAGACCTGATCTAGCCATGAAAATTTATTGGCAGGCTGATAAGACTGAGATGAACCTCCACATGTGAAATCAGAACATTCTAAGATCGTATGACCAACTTACTAAAAATAGAAAGTTTCCATAAATAGCAGCTCTGCACAAGATAGCCCTTTTTGAAAAGAAAACAGAAATATTTTTGGGTCATGCAAGATTGCCCTTACACCCAGGATGCTCCTGCATCAGACACCCAAGGTAATTTGAGAAGTGACCCTGTCACGACTCAGGTGTGCAGAGGAAAACCAAGACGGTTAACCTCCTCCCTTGTCAGCC
>MU224737.1:9755265-9769953 GCA_018584345.1 Thuja plicata
GAGAAGGTTCCATAAATTTAGCCCATAGGGCCGACCAAACTTAGAATTATTTTATTTTACAATTTATTACATCATAGTCGGCTCAAAATAACTTTTGAAACCCGAACAGAAATTTTGAAGAAAAATTTATTTTCGCCATTTCAGGTGACCCAACTTTCGAAGACCATAAGTCATCACCAGTTGACCTGATTGACTATTATGACCCCAATCCAGAAAGGCCACAAAAAGCTCTATAGGTCTAACTAGTGCAAGCACCCATCACCCAAATTTTTGACCTCATCTGGGGCCTCTAAAGCCTTCAAAACTGAGTTCAAAGTTTCTGTACCCTGCTGCCAATACCGAAAATCTTTAATATCTTCAAAACTAGACCTGATCTAGCCATGAAACTTTACTGGCAAGCTGATAAGACTGAGATGAACCTCCACATGTGAAATCAGAACATTTTGAGATTGTATGAACAACTTACTAAAAATAGCAAGTTTCCATAAATAGCAGTTCTGCACAAGATAGCCCTTATTGAAAAGAAAACAGAAATATTTTTGGGTGATGCAAGATTGCCCTTACACCCAGGATGCTCCTGCATTAGATATGGTACCTCACCCATGCTTGAGTTCTTGTATAGGATAATATGGAGGATGAGATGATGTTTTCCACCCTGTGAGGTATGGTTCTAGCATAGTTAATGGCTTTGTCTAGTTGAGGATTCATTGATACCATATATGGTCACTTAAGTGTCAGGGTCTAGAGAGACAACCAGGACGAGACTTAAGGGTTATACGTATATAATGACACCTTCCTATACACAGTCTAGGTTTCCTACATGTGTCAATTTCCCTTGAGTTAGAGAGCTTTCAGGATCCCCTTGCTTAGATGATATTGGCTTCTTGTTATGTTATCTGAGTGGGGTCTATTGTTATCTCCTCAGGGCAGTGGGAGTGGACCTTTGATTCCACGCGGTTGGGTGGTAGTGATTCTTATTACCATTCAGATCTGACGTTCGTAAATTTTTCTTAGATGATCCTTGTTGCAGTTGTACTTTATTTTTCTTCATTGTTAGAGACTTTCTCTTATCTTTCTTATCTTGTATTATGTATCATTGTATTAGTTTTGACATTCCTGGATTATTGTATTGTACTTCATACTTGGTTTTACCTTATACCCTGCAACTTGTGTAGTGGATGTTGGTTCATTATGATGTCAGTTGTATCTAGGATTCATTTATGTGATGATGTTATTGTTATTCATTTGCATTATATGAATATGTTATATTGTTTAATTAATTTTAGTAGATTAGTTAACTTACGTAATTCTACGTCATGGAACCCTCAGGATTTGTAATATGTAAATGAGTTGCATTTATGAGTATGTATTGTCTTATGTTATATTTCTTTCGCATTTTTATTCCTTTTCAATTGTAACTTGTTAAAAAAAAAAATATTCTGCAAACTTAGTAACATGTTTTAGGTTAATCTCTCTTGGGTTCCCTGGCGGGGCATTACATTTTGATTATTGGATTCTCTTGTAGAAATTTTGGAAGCTTCAGCTTTCAGCAGATTTGAGAATGGAAACCCTCAAGCTTGGAGGCAATTGACGAAAATCTGTTGTTAGTTGAAGACATCGCGCAGGTAATTCAGATTCATATTTCTGGTATCCAATCTTGCTATAATTTTTTGTAAGTACGATTGGATTTTGTTATTGTCCTGCTGAAGAATTAAATGCAATATTGTTTGTTGAAACTTCATTTCAACTAGGTATTTGTATTTTTCTAGATAAATTGGAAAACATTTGCAAGTGAAATTATATGTTAAATTTTTGTGTTAAATTTTGGGGGAAAATATTCATTGGGGATATTACAGTGGTATCAGAGTTGGTTTTCCTGTCAGCCTGTGAGGTTTCAGGAGTCACACCTATGTGGAATTTGTACAGACTTCATCAGCAGGAAAAATTTGTAAGGCCCTGTGCGTGATTTAAAAATATCTACTAAGGGGTTTAGTATTGTTTATTGTCTGAGATACATCACATTCTAAATATTGCACTCAGAAAATTAACAGGGAAATATAATGATTGAATGTTTTATATTGTAGTCTGAGTCTTAAAATAGAATTTATAATGTGTTCACAATAGTCGATTCTCATTAGTAAGTGACTAAAAGACATTCACGGGAGCCCAAACTTGTATTGTCATGGAGAAAATTAACATTTTTCATAGTTCTGCGGTGAGGAAATTAACAATCTAGGAGCCTTGATAATTTTTTAGTGGGGTCAGTTTATTCTTTGGAATTCCCAAACGACTAAAGTCTGGTGGTTTAATATTTGAGGTAGCCGCTTATTGTGAAGTAAAATATTTGTTTCCAAAGATATATAGGAGGGCCCAACCTATATTATGGATGACTTCTTCTAAGTTTGGTCATCTTTTATCATTAATATTTGGCATGAAGACTATATTTCAGATTAATATTGCTCGCCTTTATTTCTTTCGTGGCTTTTGATTCCCTTATGGTTTAAATCATATTTACGGTGATTGACTTTTCTCCTCTTTCTGAAGTTCATTATCAATATACATGTGTAATCACGGACTCCTCTTGGTGTTATATATTTCATGCAGGCAAATATTTTATTATTTCTGAAAATAAACATTAGCCGCAACTATAGTATTGGGAAAATGTTTGTAAACACTTCTACACCGCACCATTATAAATATTAAATCTCTTCCATGAATAATAAATATATCATGATTTGAATAACATATGCGATTTTTAAAGGTTGAGATTAAATTATTTCCATGAATATATATTGATTTGAGCTGAAGTTCTATGGGGCTGGAGTTCCTTAATGTTTCAAATTTAATGCCATTTGCGGGAACAAAATCAAAGAGGATATAAACTCTTCAATTCATGGACACGACATATAAGATTAATTAATTTGTGAAGGTTTTCTATGGTCACATTTATATTCTATTTTTTTGGTGAATAATATTACTTCCGAAAATGCTTGTGGTTGCAAATCGTGAATCTTTACAAAGAAGTATTCGAGCCAAACTTTAGAATGGAATTTAATATTTGAAAGTGGAGCCTCTCTATAGGTTCTAGCATCCAATAGTTGTACAGTGCAGAATATATTAATATGTGGCGGACCAAAGAGGTGGGAAGCGGCTCAAGAAGGGGCGGTAATATTACAGACTAGAAGTCGTGAATGCATTGTGGCAATCCTTGGATGTGTAATTTGGTGTTATTATTGGCGTCACCTCTGTGACTAGAAGGCTAGTGATATTTGGCATCAATCCTAGGCGTTGTAGCCTCTTTCCAAGGCAATTGGAAGTATATGAGACAAAATGTTGAGAAATGACAAGTGGATTCAAGAGGTTGAGAAATCCAAAACTCATCATTTATATTCCAAGGTTCTTAGATATCAATCCTGCAATTTTGAGGGTTTCATAAGATGCCAGTAAGAGCACGGGGAACTCAGACATCAGGTTTTATTTACATAGAAGAAGTAGCTAAGATGACAGTCTTAATGGATATTTAGTGAGTGCATGATCAGATTACTATAAAAGGTTCAAGACTCCACTTGTTTCCTGAGAGCAATTTGATTTGTACAATTTCATATTCTATCATTTTCCATTAGAAAGAAATGCTTCATTCTCTGTATATAATTATGATCCTTCAAAGGTACTACAACTGGTACATAGAGTAATGAATAATATTTTTCTATCAGTTGTTATTCTTTCTTGAAATTCAATAATGCTATTATAATTTCTCTTTATGAGAATTGAATTGCACAACATGATGATATGAAACAATACATTCATCAAGCAAAAAAATTCAACACATTCAGTCTAGTAAAGTGTATACTATAAGATTCAAATAATAGTACAGGGATTTACTTGTTAATAAAAGGAAGCATACAAAGTATTTGATAAAATGATTATGCTTTATGTGTGATATTTGTTTGGTTTAATTAGTCAACTAGAGAAAATCCCAAAATTGTCTTGAATTGGATTGAGATTCTTATAGTGGTATTGCGAAATGAAGACATTGGCAGATCTGAAAAGTGATTCTTTCTCAGAAGGATTTAATAATACATTTAATGGTGAACAACTAAGAGACTTGCAGAAAGAAAAGGAAGTGGGAAATCAGTGGATATGATTGGATTACAAATAAAATCCATGAAATCCCTAGATGGTGTTCTCTTCAAGTTGGAAGAATTGGAAACATATTGTCCAAAGTAGATCAGGTAGATTGGAGGCTTCTTAATTGGGCTTTGCAGCCCTCAATAATCATTTTGGTTCAACAAAATTTTATGGAACATCCACATCAAGATGTTAGACTTGCAGTTTCTACATGTCTCAGTGATATTACATGGATAACATCTCATGTAACAACGTATAATGATGATGTATTGAGGAAGGTTCTACAATTGATGGTGAAGAGTTTTTAGGGGTTACATGATGACAAGGGCCCTACCTTTGTTAAGAAGGCTAAAATTTTAGAAATTATGTCAAAAGTCAGATCATTTTCCATTATGATTGACCTTGAATGTAATGATTTGATTATTCAAATGTTTCAATACTTCTTAACAGAAATCAAGAAACATCATCCAAATAATGTGAGGACTTGTATGCACACTATTATGTCCTTAATCTTAGATTAGGATGATCACGTCTATAAGAAGTTGCAATCAGATTTGTTGGCTATTTGGAGAAAGGAATATA
Source organism: Thuja plicata (assembly GCA_018584345.1). Classification (NCBI taxonomy): domain Eukaryota; kingdom Viridiplantae; phylum Streptophyta; class Pinopsida; order Cupressales; family Cupressaceae; genus Thuja; species Thuja plicata. The sequence continues at coordinate 9,759,976 of MU224737.1, forward strand.
AAATTTCACATATGGGTTTTGAGCTCTCAAAGGGGTTGATTTAGCATAAAATTGAAAATTTCAAGGAGCACATGACTAAAAATGAATTAATCTCAATGGGATTATAGGTTGTAGGAACTCCCAAAAAAAGTAAGAACCAAATGAGGAAGGAGCATATTTGTTTTACATGTTAGGACACTTGGATACCTAATCATGTTTGTGGGGATTGTAATGAAGATAAGGAAGCCAAAGAAATACAGACCAGTAATGAAGAAGTTGAGAATCACATAGCTTTGTCCCAACAAAATAACACAAATGATGCTGATAAGATGAATTCATCTATTGTTATAGGTAAGGGATATACAAATCTCTATATTGGTGACCTGGAGGTTGTGATTGACAAACATTCAGTTGAGGATAGTTTTACTCAATGTGAGAGCATGTTGGGATCTCAAGATATTTCCAATGAAGTGTATGAATCTTCACATGATGATAGTATGCTTGAAAATGATGACATATCAGCAGCTTTGACCTTGCAAGTAGTTTGAGGCCTATGATGACATTGATAACATTTGTGAAAGGTATGATTAATCATGTGTTCTTTATAGTAGCAGCTCACTATGTATGATAGTGATTTAGAGGACCAATCAAAGAAAGACTTCCAGGATGATAGTGTTTTGGATGACCAATCAGAAAATGTATTTCAAAATGACAATGATGAGAAGCATGCTTTGAAGAATCAACTGAAAGTTACTGGAGATATGATTATGGCAGCATTAGTGTGTTATGATGACACTCATAGGACCATTGAGGATCTCTACAGGAAGGCTCAAATGGAAAAGAGGCAAAGGGGAATGGAACATGATTCTTTTGTTGCTGATTTGCAGGTGGTCAAAGTAGCCCTGGAATCTATGAAATTACATTATATGTGTTTGCTATCAGACAGGGATCATATTTTAAAGGTTGCTGAAGTATATGTTGATAAATTGGAAGAAAAGGAAGGTGAGGTTAATAAGCTCATCAAGGAGCTTAACGATACACGAGAAATATTAGAGCATACATAGATTTCTCTTTAGGAAGAGAAAAATCAAATCATTGCCACTAATCAATACAGGGAACAAGAGGGAAAAGAAAGGTCTAATTTTTTTCAGGAAGTGATTAAGGAACTTGTTAGCATACAACAAACTTATGACATGGATAGTTGTCCCAAAAGATCAAGTAACAATTTTTTGGATCAACCAAAACTTCATTATGAGTTGGATAACTTTCAGTTGGCTAACAATTTCTTGTTTGAGGTGGATGTTGATCGGACCTTCAATAATTCACTCTTCGAGTTAGATGGGGAAGCTTTTTTTGATTCCAGTGGTGAGAATGAAAGTGACTGCATGATTTGGGACCCAAGTACAATTCCTAGTGATGAGGGATGATCACAGGATTGGAGTATGGATTAATTTCTAGCATTAATACTACTGCCCACTTACCCATCAGCCTACACATGTGTTCACATTTGGATCTACAGGCGAGCAAGATGAATTCTATGGTTCAGTAGATGAGTGGTTCCAGGTTGAGGATAGTTGGTAGATATGTTTTGATTAGAGAAAATGATTTTTTAGCTGCCACCTTACCTATCATTTCTATGTATTCAGTGGTAGTTCAGATTGATTATTGTTGTGCTAGTTCCTTCCCAGTGTGGGTGTTGACTTCAAGGTACTTGTATACCTTAGTCCAACTAGTTGTGGGGCATTTCTTGGGCTCGAATCAATTATTCTTCATGTCTATTTGGGATAATTTTAGTTATTATGGTCACTTCATAGCATCAGTTTGTGTGCTTGTAGTGAGTTGTGTGTGTTGGAATGCTCATTTATCCTACAGTAGCACTTCGAGGCAAACGGTTGATGACAGGTTTACAGTAGTTGACTTCAGGAGTGGTACTTGGATCATGATTGACAGGATGGCTTATGAGGTGGTCTCTTCTGAGTTACCATGGAAAAATACATATCATGGCTTTGATCTCAGTTCTCTTAGAATTTTCAATCCTACAAGAGTTTTCATGGAATACATCAGCAACTTAAGTTGGGCTGACATGTTTTATTTCATGTCTATGGTAGGTGTTATGTACTCCCATGGGAGATTACTTACAGTTGGAGACTTATTTAGTGATGATAGCTTTTTGGGGTACTCCTATCTCTTCATATCTTACAGTCATGACAGTATGCTAGTCTAGGATCCTCATATTGACTTGCTTGGTATGTTACTTCAGTGGGGGTTTGATGAGTGGCCTCACAATTCCAAGCATGTTATTTTTATCATAGTAGAGAAGGAGTCTTGTAGAGAAGCATTCTTGAGGTTGATATGGGATCCAGGTATTTGGTTTCAGCATGCAGCTGTAGATTTCTTGAGGGAAAGCAATCTATGGGAAGGGAGGACTGTAATGTCCCATTTTCTGGCCCATTCATCTTTATGTGTCGTCAGCCAATTTTTGCCTTAGTCCCGTGGACTAACCAGACGTTGTAGGGATCAGAATGAGAATTGACCTAGGTAATTCCAGTTTCAAGCCAATTAGAGTTATTTCCGCAAGGTTTCCACATACTTACTATTTATAGTGAGTCAGCAGAGCTCACTATTCTTGGCATTTCAGTGTTGGACTAGGAGTATTTCATCGAGACCTTTCCAACAAGCAATCACACATGATAATCCGAGTCCATTTGATCAGTAATTTTAATGCCTGAAGATTCAATGATTTATTAATAAAGTGACTATTAAACTTAAGCTCATATTATTATATGTCACTTTATTATTATAATAGCACTTTATTCATTTTAGCAGGAAAATGATATTTTAAAGGGAAATAAAGAAAGAGAGAAGGGAATGTAAAAAACATACAAAAAATGAAAATATCTTAGGAAAGAATCCAAGTGAGTGAGCAAAAAGGAAGAATATTACCATAAAACAATGAATGAAAAATTGCTTCAAGAACTATCACCAAAAAATATCTACATCATAGATCATTCTTCATTGTTTCATAGTTAGAAATGAGAGAGGAGCGTCTCTTAAATAGAGATGAGAGAGAGAGGAGTTAGAATGTAACTCTCAAGTCTATGAATGTCATCATTCATAAGTGTGTGTGACAAGTGTCAATATCTTTTTAAGAAGGAATAAACTAATTTCCTTAGTAAAGGAATTACAAAAATGTGACATGTCCTACTTATACTAGAGGACAAAATACAATTTAGGATACCTTGGTTTATCCTAATTTAAATAATACAGCAGGGAAATATTATTAATTCTACCCCCTCCTTTAATCTTTACTTGGGGTGTTTACAACAAGGGGTATGAAACCCAATTTTAACAAAAATCTACAACTTGATCTTCAATATAAGGAAGAAATTGTATTGTCTTCAAGTTTGCAAGTGGTCTTCTAGAAACGTGATGTACAAGAATCTTTGGTAGAGCCAAGAGAAGGGGATGAGTCCTTAAAATGTGTTCAAGTGGAAGTATATGCGCATCTTAAAGTATTCTTGTGATTCATAGGACATGTAGAAATGAATTGATGTCTTTATTGTGTCTTGATGGATCACAGGAAACAAGAACAAGAAAACAAGAAACAAGACAACAATACACAAGTAGAATTCCTTCTCATATTCAAGTTAGTATATCTTTTGAAATTTGTAACATCGGGAGATAATTTTAAGAAAATTATTAGAGTAAACTAAGATAATGTGCTAACCATAAATGCAATTGTTCACCAAAATACAATAGAGCTAACATGATATCAAGATAAGGTAAATGCTCAAAGTTTTAAAAAAAACAAGTTAGGTACGAAAGTATTTATCAATGCTCATGAAAGAAATATACTTATACACAAATGACCACAGACAAGGTCAACTAATGAAACCTGCAACAACATTGCATCAGTCACATAGATAAAGACAGTCCACTAATGAGTCATCCCACTACAAGTGAATGGGTCATGACTCCATCACCTATGTGACCCATGATCTAAGCAATGAAGAATGCAATGCATTATCATGTTAGTATATAAATAAATATGAGAGAGACAATGATAAAAGTAGTATAATATGTGGCTCAAACACCAAATTAATGTAAGATCCTGATTTTTCAAGCATGTTTACCATTGTGAATCATAAGACAAGATTATGAGGAGTAATAACATATTGCCTACCAGATATATGAGAAATCCAACAAAATTCAAGAACAACATCCTCACCAAAAGAAAAAAGAAAAAAAAAAGCAATGGAACAAGTTGATAAACATCAACTGAAGTAAGCACATCTTAATGCAACTTACAAATGGAACAAGTGGATAAGTGTATGCACCCTAAAATGGTCGCTTAGACTGTGGGCCTCATTTATCATTTTATCAATTTATCAAATTCCTGAATCAATGCTTTGCAACATTTTCAATTCAAATCAATTTTTTTGATCAAATCGTAATTTATTCAATTATTTCAATATTTCCTAAGGTTTGATCATTTTTATCTAATTAAAAGATTTAATTTTCTTTTTAACTAAATAAAATTTATCTTATTTAATTAAAAGATTTAATCTCCCTTTTAATTGAATAAAATTTATCTTATTTAATTAAAGTAAATTTCTCCCTTTTAATTAAATAAAATTCCTCTTATTTAATTAAATTCAATTCCCCTCATTTAATTAAATAAAGTTCTTCCAATTTATTTAATTATAAAGAAAACCCCTCTTTTAATTAAATAAATAAAAATCCCCACTTAAACCACTTTAATTGATGAAAAAGGCAATAAATTAAATAAAAATCTCTTTTTCATCACATCTTCCTAAGTGATGGGTTTTTGCCTCTTAATCTCAACCATTGATCATTTTTTTTTGCCTCTTAATCTCAACTGTTCAATTTCCTATATAAGGAAATCTCTCATTCTCATTTAGAGATCATCCACAATTATAGTATTGTTATGCTATAGGTTTGGAGAGCAATTTTGGAGGAGGATTTGAGTACTTGAGCTTGGATATTGCAACTTCTCTTTTATTGTCTTCTTCTTCTTGCATCAATGGCTATTTATGTAGATTAGATTCATGTTTACTTTCATAGATTAGATTTGCATATTTTCTTTCATAGATTAATCATGCGTTGTTATCATTTAGATTAATTTATTTTCATGCATTGTTATCATATAGAGTAGATATCATTTTTATGCATTGAATCTCTCATTTTATGGTGTACTTGCATAGGCACTAACTAGGTCAATCTGAGAGCCTCCATTACACACCTTTGCACTCCATGACTAGAGAGCTATGAGTCGATATTTGAGGCCTCATTCTTGAGCAACCTTAGATAGAATGATTCATAGAAGTGTGACACATTTTCATCACACATTTTTGGCACCCACCACATTCACATTTATAGCCTTGAACTAGCTGTTGACTTACCTCTTGTTCATCCCGACCTTATTGATTGGTCCCAACGCTATCAGGAACCTGAGCTTTTAACATTTCAAAATGATTATGAGATAGCTTGTTACCTAAAGGCCATTGAACCCGTAGTCTGTTCCACCAGCGAACCGGCTACCAGTATGACAGAGCCAGACATCAAGTACCTTAGTCAAAAGATAAAAAGAAAAGAAAATAAAAAGAATAGGTGTTCTGATGGCGAAAACCACTATGTGGCGGTGTTAGAACTAAAAAAAAGTAAAAATAAATGACGTATCCAAGGGCAAAAACCTTTCTGAGGTGCCTAAGGATGAGGTACTCAATCGTCTCCCCACCTATTTTCAAAATAGATCTTCAGTGAAAATATTGAAAATGTTGTTTGTTTCTCCTCATGGGTACACAATTCCTAAGTCTTACAAATTACTATTCCCATGTACAAATAACATTGTTGAGTATGAAGCTTTAATAAATAGACTTAAGATAGCCATAGAATGGAGAATCACAGAGTTACACATCTATGGGGATTCATAGCTGATAATCAACTAAGTTAATGATGAATATCAAACAAAACATGAGAAAATTGTACCTTAAAATAAAATGGTTGATTCCTTAAAGAGATACTTCACATTTGTCACATTTCAGCAAATCCCTAGAGCAGAAAACAAGGCAGCTGATGATATGGCTACACTTGCTTCACTTCTTTAGTTAAAGCAATAAGAATCAAGATTTGAATTCCTGGTGAAAGAGCTACATCACCCTATCTTTGACTCCCAAGAAAGCCATGTCATTTGTACCCTTGTTGGTCACGAGTCATCTCGTTATGGTGTCATTTATTCATATCTTTATGATGGCATTATACCTAAAACCTTTAACTGATCTGAATGTAGAAACCTTTCCCAAAATACCTCTCGCCATTCCCTTATCGTTGGTGATTTGTATAGGAGGGGTCTAGATGGGACACTTCTTAGATGCTTAGAAAAGGAAGAATCCGATCAAGTATTAGTTGACATTCATGAGGGCGTCTGTGGGGGACACTCCAATGGTCTTTCCATGGCCCAAAGGTTGCTTAGGGTGGGGTACTATTGGCCCATGATGCAGATTGATGCAATAGCTTTTGCAAAGTCATGTGAAAAGTGTCAAAAACATGGTAACCTGATACATGCTTCAGGTAGGGAGCTCATTCCTTCTATATCTCATTGGTCATTTCAGCATTGGGCCTTTGACCTTGTTGGGCAGATTCATCCCAACTCAGCAGGTGGACACAAGTTTATTATCACTGCTACTGATTACTTCACCAAATGGGTAGAAGTTGTCCCACTTCCTGTTGCCTCAGGAAAGACAGTCTCTCTATTCATTATGAACCATATCATTTGTCGATATGGAGTGCCTTTCGAGATTATTGCTGACAACAGAGGCCAGTTTAAAAATAAGGACCTTAAACAACTCTGCAAAAAATTTAAGATTAAACAACATTGGTCCTCCATTTACTTTCTGCAAGGAAATGGTCAAGCAAAGGCATCAAACAAAACCATTCTTAAAATCTTGCATAGAACAGTCTGTAAGAATGGTAGAGATTGGCATTTACAGATAAATCTGGCTTTGTGGGCCTATAAAATGAGCATTCATACTCCTACTGGGAATACTCCTTTTGCCCTTGCATATTGTGCTGAAGGAGTGTTACCTTTGGAGGTTGAGATTCCTTCACTTAGAGTTTCTCTCCATGGTCTAGTTACATATGAAGACTACCGCGCCATGAGACTTCAAGAGTTAGAATTTCTAGATGAAAAATGTCAAGCATCATTTGACCATATGAGGGTCTATCAAAAGCGCATGTCCAAAGCCTTCAACAAAAAGGTTCGTCCTAGATAATTTCAAGTGGGAGATCTTGTCCTACGTGAAAATCCTAAGAATCAACAGCATAGAAATCAAAAAGGCAAATTTGAACCTAATTGGCTTGGACCTTACATTATCATAGCATCTTTTAGGACAGGTGCTTATTTACTATCTACAGAAAAGAGAGAACAGCTCCCTGATCCTATCAATGTTTTACATCTGAAGAAGTTCTATCCATGATGCCCATTCTGTTTGGGGGCATCCTTTTGTACATATTTATTGATCCTAAAAAAATTTAAAAAATTGATATATTGTCAAAAATTCTAAAAATCAAAAAATGTCCTGAAAAAATGATCATCTTAGTGAAAACCTAGCAATAGGCGCTTTGATGTATCTTCAAAAAAATTATATATTCTAAAAAATAGAAAAAAATTCAAAAAAATAGAAAAAGTGTCTTGGTGAAAACTTGGAAACAGGCGCCTTGGTAGCAAAAATTCAAAAAAATTTATAAAAAGTCCTGAAAAAATGAAAAAAAATGAAAAATTATAAAATCCAAGTGGTGAAAACCTGGATACGGGCACTACTTGAGGCCTTTGCAACCCTGTTTCTTAGTGTGTGTCCACGACACTTAGCCTTTCTCCATCATTCCTTGCCTTTGTTGCCTTGGTTTGAATTTGGTCTTTGTCTTTATCTAGGGGGCATAATTGTGTTAGCTTTGGTCTCTTGGATGCGTTAGTCTTTAGGGCATCTCACAAATGGTGTTTTTCAACACCACCCCAACTGTATTTTTCAATACAACCCCTGACATCGAGTGTTTTTCAACACTTATCAGTTTGGTCTTGCCCAATTTAATCATGTGGTCTTCCTTGCTTGCAAGCATTCAATCCTTATCCTTGGAACTCAGTATCAATTAACACACTTAAATTTTTAAACACAACACTTAATGCTTGAGCTATGTCATGATCTTTTTTTTGTGTGCTGACTGTTATTGATTTCCGTTGAGTGTCCTTATCTAATAAGTCTCTCCGTGATGCATAGCTAGAGGACTTGGGGCATGGGGCATATTTTTATTTGTTTCATGCTTTATGCTTCATTATTTTTTGCACAACCGTTCTGCTAGTCATACTGGCCTCTATGCTTTGATGCAAGCATCGTTTTGCTATATTAAATTGGGTAAGCTAACATCACAGTCATCTTGACCTTTATGTCTTTGATGCTTATGTTAAAATCTTTCCACATTCCAATCCGATATAAATCACATTCATATCTTCATAGTTGCGCTTGTGACTAGTGATGATTGTGTGATTTTTTGATGTCTATTAATAATGGCCCAATGATGAAAATAAGTTCCTTAACATTCTTTTATGAATGATGAACACAATGTCCTATGTTACAGTTTCTCTATTGCAAGTACACCTTTGCATTTTTCACATAACTTGCATTGTTAGACTTCATGTTAGTTTACATTTTAGGCTACATTGTGAGTTTGAGAGGATTTCCTTCATCTTTCTTGTGGACTTTTCATCAATTGTGATCATGTTCTGATCTTCATTTCCTTATCTTCTTTCGTGATCTCAATCAAATTTTTCTATCTTAAACAGTTGATTGATTTTGGGGCATTCTCTTTTTTGGGGCAAATTCTCTTTCTTCTCTCCATTTCTTTCCACCTCTTCCAAACTTCTAGCTTCCATTTGCTTTCACCCCACTTCTTTTAATCTAATTCAATCTTGGGGCATAAGCTTTCATGCTTTGGTTATGTGATCTTTATATCTTTCATCTTACATCAAGAACTTCATCTTTAGTTCGATTTGATCATATTTATCAATTTGTTATGTTTCCTCTATTTCATTTTTGATTTCGATCACGAGGGGGCAGTACCTATCAAACTTCAATCTTTTATTCAGCTTTATCAATTATATCAGTTTTTCTTAAGATTCTTATCTGTGACATGTCAATTACTTATTTTGGTGTTGACTTTGTCTTTTTCAATTTGCTTATTTTTGTCCTAATGTGTTCCCAAATCAATCACACATCTGGGTTGTTTTGTGAATCCAAGTCGACCTCACGCTTCAACTGCATTCTTTGACTACATGTGTTCCCAAATTGACCACACATTAGTCAAAGAGGGGTAAATGTATGCACCCTAAAATGGTCACCTAGACTGTGGGCCCCATTTATCATTTTATCAATTTATCAAATTCTTGAATCAATGCTTTGCAGCATTTTCAATTCAAATCAATTTCCTTGATCAAATCGTAATTTATTTAATTATTTGAATATTTCCTAAGGTTTGATCATTTTTATCTAATTAAAAGATTTAATTTTCTTTTTGATTAAATAAAATTTATCTTATTTAATTAAAAGATTTAATCTCCCTTTTAATTGAATAAAATTTATCTTATTTAATTAAAGTAAATTTCTCCCTTTTAATTAAATAAAATTCCTCTTATTTAATTAAATTCAATTCCCCCCATTTAATTAAATAAAGTTCTTCCAATTTATTTAATTATAAAGAAAACCCCTTTTTTAATTAAATAAATATAAATCCCCACTTAAAGCACTTTAACTGATGAAAAAAGGCAATAAATTAAATAAAAATTCCTTTTTCATCACATATTCCTAAGTGGTGGGTTTTTGCCTCTTAATCTCAACCATTGATCAATTATTTTTGCCTCTTAATCTCAACCATTCACTTTCCTATATAAGGAAATCTCTCATTCTCATTTAGAGATCATCCACAATT
>MU224737.1:9770003-9813280 GCA_018584345.1 Thuja plicata
TTGCATATTTCCTTTCATAGATTAATCATGCATTGTTATCATTTAGATTAATTTCTTTTCATGCATTGTTATCATATAGAGTAGATATCATTTTCATGTATTGAATCTCTCATTTCATGGTGTACTTACATAGGCACTAACTAGGTCAATCTGAGGGCCTCTATTACACACCTTTGCACTCCATGACTAGAGAGCTATGAGTCGATATTTAAGGCCTCATTCTTGAGCAACCTTGGATAGAATGATTCATAGAAGTGTGACACATTTTCATCACACAATAAGCATCAACTGAAGTAAGTGCATCCCAATGCAACTTACAAATGGAACAAGTTGATAAACATCAACTGAAGTAAGTAAATCCCAGTGCAACTTACAAATTAAAACAATGGATCAAATGGAACTCATAAAAGATGCAACAATAGATCATATAAAATATGAAAGCAATTAATGCTAAATAATGCAATAATTCACTGGAAGGCAATGTTGTATGATTACTTGAACAAATTAAAATTGAGCAACATTAAAGACAAAATAACAATTTAAAATACTAAAGAAAGAAATACCCCCTGAAGATGCACCATATCACTAAAAGGGGCTAATAACATCATGATGAATTGTAAATGCATGACGGGATTGATTACCATTATCCTCCTTAGAATTAGAATGTTGATGATTTTGATTCATGGGTCTTTTATACTTTTGTGTCTTCCAAGCATGATAATTTAGATTATTTAATTTAATTTCTAGGATTAAAGTCATCATAATGCGATAAAATAAACTAGAATACAAGAAAGTACATGTTAAAATAAACCCAAAAGTAGAATTTAACGCGAATGTTACCAGTTAATTTGCAAAGAAATTAGAAATTAAAAAAATTTAAACTTTTTGTTTGAATGATAAAACAATTTTTTAGTGCAACTAATTAGCAAAATAGCAATTGTAATATGTTTATATAATTGAAATGTATATTAGGTTAAACTGATTTTAAAAAATATGAAACGAAAAAAATTTGTTTTAAAGTTCAATTTTTTTTATTAAATAAAAGATTTAACAAACAATGTGAATAAATTATATTAAAACAATGTAATTTAAATGTTTTGAAATACAAATGAATTTTACTATTAAAACAAAATTTAAACATATGGAAGCGAAAAAAGATTAACAACTATCTCTTTTGTTAAAAAAATGTATATATATTGAAAGAAGTGAATTAAATTATTTATAAACGAGTCAAACTTTAAAGAAACGCTCTAACAATTTTTTTAAAAAAAAGAATGATTACCTCCAGCAAATGATACCAGAATAAAAAATTAGCAAATGAGCTGCAATGAAAATGATTAAATAACTGCATTTACCAAAAAAAGAATGCTATTATGATCTCCAACGATATCATGATTATAATATGCTAGGAGGGAGTAGATACAGCTGGAGGAAAAGCTGCCCAAGAAGACAAAAAAATGCAACAGGGAAATATTATCATTTGGTGCATGCCACTAACTACAGGATAGACCAAAACAATCAATCTTACAGGCACATAGCACAACTGCAAAAATAGTGGCAAAAAATAGAATATATGCTCGACAGAATTATCATACATTTACATCATTTCTGGTACAATTTGTCATTTGGTAATAAGATATATGCAAGGTTACCAGGCAATTGTAAGAATGCATTTATTACAAATCATCATGCTAGATTTCTGAAACACAAGGAAATAACATCTAAGAATTCTTCCAATAATACGTGAGTAACAACATCCACAAGTTAAAAAAATATTAAAAAAACCTATATAGAATACATATTAAACATGCTAAGAAAACAGCGAGTGAAGAGGAGTGGGGTGAGATGGGAGATGGGTGTTGTGTGAAGGGAAGCACGCATGAGAGAAAGTGGTGCGCAAGGTATCAAGGAGAATGCAACGCGTGGAGGCTGTCTGAAGTGTTGCGCAAGGGGAGGGCAGCAAATGAAAAAAATTGGCACAAGAAACCACAAAGTAAGGCAAATAAGGGAAAAGGAGACAACAACAAGTGTTGCGTAAGGACTTGACTAAGAGCTGCGAGAAGGTGAAACACAGAGACAAAAAAAATTGAGAAAGCAATATTGAAAATTAAAATAGCAAACAACAATACTGAGACTAAGAAATCAGTCAAATTACAGGGCATAAATTTTAAATGCACCCTTCGATTTTTCCAATTTTTGGATATGTTTTTAAAAACCTAAACATCTAGCACTCCACTGAAGCGATTGACAAAATAATTTTTGGTTTGAAAGTTATGAATGAATGAGTGCGGGTCTATAAACATGTCTTCAAAAAGACAATCACTGAAATGTTTAAATGGTTTGCATAGAAGAGAAAATATAATAATAGAGATTTAAATGTTTTAAATGTTATTAGAGCACACACATATATTAAACAAAGTTGCAAATTGCAAAGAGAATAAAAATTTGCAAGTAAACAAAGGATGAATCCTACAAGTAAACATAGATATAGAAACAACAAACAGAGATGTATAACCATGCAAACAAGTAGATTAGATTTAAAAAAGATTTAGTGAGATGTTAAAATCTGCAACAAAATTAAATATAAATTTGTAATAACCTGCACATAAAAGATATTACAATTTTTTTCCTACAAATGAAAACGTGAGAGTGATATAACTATAAAACCTTGTGGTTACCCAACCGAGGTTAAAGATAAAATGAGATTGAAATGGGTTTGGCTGAAACCAGCAAAACCAAAAATACTTTCAAAATACAACTCTCTGGCGGCACGCCACACAAAGAGGTTAGATCTTCAAAACACGAAAAACCTGCAACAAATATTAGATCTACAAAACACGAAAAAACCCGTGACAAAAGTTAATCAAGCAAAAAAAAAAAACTTCCTCAAACGAGATATCCTTCGAATGGTTCCTTCATGCAAACACTCAAAACAAGGATTAGCTAGCTCTGATACCATGTAAGAAATATACAAAAAATGAAAAGATCTCAGGAAAGAATCCAAGTGAGTGAGCAAAAATGAAGAATATTACCATAACACGATGAATTAAAGATTGCTTCAAGAACTATCACCAAAAAATATCTACATCATAGATCATTCTTAAATGTTGCATAGTTAGAAATGAGAGAGGACAATCTCTTAAATAGAGATGAGAGAGGGGAGTTAGAATGTAACTCCCAAGTCTATGAATGTCATTGTTCATAAGTGTGTGTGACAAGTATCAATATCCTCTTAAGAAGAAATAAACTAATTTCCTTAATAAAGGAATTACAAAAATGTGACATGTCCTCCCACTTATACTAGAGGACAAAATACAATTTAGGATATCTTGGTTTATCCTAATTTAAATAATACACCAAGGAAAGATTATTAATTCTAACAGGGAATGTAAAGAGTCACCAAGGTGTGCTTAAAAGAAGAAAGAGAGCTCATTTGCATTATGCTTGGATTATGTTTGATTACTGAATTCTCTTGGAGAAATTTTGGAAGCTTAAACTTTCAGTAGGTTTGAGGACCGAAACCCTCGAGCTTGGAGGCAGTGGACGGAAACCCATTGTCAGTTGAAGACATCGCAAGTGTTTCACATAGTATTTCAAGTTTATATTTCTGGTATCCAATCTTGCTGTAATTTTCTATAACTACGAGTGGATTTTGTTATTGTTCTGCTGAAGAATTAAATGCAAAATTGTTTGTTGAAACTTCATTTCAACTTGGTATTTTTATTTTGTTGGATAAAATGAAAAACATTTGCATGTGAAATTATCTGTTAAATTTTTGTGTTAAATTTTGGGGGAAAATATCCATTAGGGATACCCAGATATTACACCACCATAGGTGCAACTTCTCCATCAAGTGCAATTTGGTCCTATTTTGCTGAAGGACCCTCCATGTACCTAGGATCAACATGAGAGAGAAGACAAAGTGAGGTATGAATGTAGACCAAGTTCTCTACTTTATTTTACCCTTATCGATTCCTCTTTTGTGAATGAATAAAATTATAAGTACTCCAATTTCTCTCACAAGATGAAGAGCCAACTACTTGTGAGATCATTCTTATTGCAAGTAATTGCAATTCAAGGGTTTCACCTCCATGGTTCCACCACAACTCTATAGGGTCTTTCTTTTCTCACATCATATAAAGCTTCCACTAAAGAAAAATCACCATGCTCACATGGAAAATTATTCCAATGACTCTTTATGACTAAGTGGTGCAGGGGCACCCAGGGGTACCTTCATGCCTCGGGATGGGAAAAGTGGCAATTTTGGTTTTCTTTGAGTTGTTGTCGTGTAATAAGGTCTTTTTAGACCATTTTATGCTTTTAAGTGTCTTAGTAGGTCATAGGAGTTCAAATTGTCAAAGTTGTCAAGAAATTGTAAAAGTTGCAATGTTGTCAAAGCACCTTTTCATATTCTTGTCTTGGCGGGTATAAAGTTGTTTTTTAAGTTCAAATTCAAAAATATTGTTGGCAAACGTTGGGAAATGAAGAGACGTAATTTTTAAACTCTATGCCATCAATCAAAAGGTGGTTGTTGAAGTTTGGAGATGAATGAATGAGAAAAGAGACTATTTTTTCTGCAATTTCTAACGTTTCATTGTTGTTCCTTGTCTTGGTATGGACCTGTATGGATAATTGGGCTTCTGAAACTGATTGGTAATGAAATTTCATTGAACCCACTTTATTTTTATTTTGGTCCCATGACAATATGTTCTTTTTTAAGAAAGATATCTCATTTTTTTCTAAAACCTACTAGAAACCCCACTTAGTGTTTATAGTGTGTTGGCTCACTTTCAGCACCCAAGTTCCAAAGTTTTAAATCTGGTCCTCATAGAAAGATTTCCTAAATTTCCCCGATATCTTGTTTTGGTTTAGTTAACATTGTGTTTAAAGCTTATGTTTCATAAAGGAGCATTCAGGGTGAACTATGAATTTGAACCTCGAAGTTCAAAGTTCAAGTTTGAAATGCAGTTTGCAAGGTTCGAAGCTCAAAGTTCAAGTTTGAAATGCAGTTTGCAAGGTTCGAAGTTCAAAGTTCAAGTTAGAAATGCAGTTTGCAAGGTTCAAAGTTCAAGTTTGAAATGCATTTTGTAAGGTTCGAAGTTCAAGGTTCAACGGTATAGTGCAAAAAGTAGGTTCAGGTTTGTGCTCCAGAATTTAAATATCCAAAACTAAAGTGCAGATTTGAGTTTGAGTTTGAAGTCAAAACATGAATTCAGAAGTCCAGAATAGTGAGATGATCAAGTTGAAAGGTGCCTTTTAATGTGGAAAATTGTAGAGTGGAGGTTTTCCTTATTTTTGGGATCACTAGGTCTCATCCAAGGAGATAATGACTTTATAGATGCCAAATTCAAGGGAACTGAATATGCAACAATAACTTGGAGATACAGAGATATTCATAAATCCTATTGAAGGAATATATGCACGGGCTTATCAAACTATAGGGTTCGTTCACATTCTGAAGCTGATTTGAATTATCTCCTTATCAACTAATAGCATGGGAGAATATGTTACCATTCCTACAGTTCAGAGGCATCTCCAAAAGCTTATAAATCTCTCAGGCTTAACCTTCCAATCTCATATGTATTGTTATAGAGGTTAAATTTGAAGGGAGAAAGCATAAATTGATTTCCAAATTAGATGAGAATGGTCACAGAATGCCAAGTTTGAAGTAGAGTGGACTAACTGCAAATTGCTTGATGAAATGCCTCAACAATATCTTTCCTCGAACAAAAGTAGAGATTTCTGATAAATTAGTAGAAGTTGATCCTCAATGTTATCCATCAAATTTGTGTGGAAATAAGGATTTAGGAGAAGCTATGGAAACATCAATGACTCATATTTCTATGACCACAAATTGGTCAAAGACAAAAACAAATTTCCAGAAAGCATAAAAATGGGTCTCAGTGCGAGGGGCATATGTTTTTACTCAACCGTTGGATTTTTCTCAAATTGATATATGTTATGCAAAGGCAAGTTGTGCAGGCTTCCATTGGAGCGATTTCCATAATGATGCCGAAAATAAAAGTTATTTTCTATAGACCGCAGGTGTGTAAAACTTTTATAAAAATGACAGTCACGATTTTTTATTTATTTTGGTTGTCTTCAACAAAGTTTCACGTGTCCAAAATATAACTACATATATCATTAAAATATTTTAAGTTATATTATTATAAAATTTTAAGTCAAAAGTTTATAAAGGTATCAAATGCACAAGGAGAAAATCATCGGGAATAGAAGGTGAAAAGAAATGAAGTTACTTTCAAGAATCAGTTATAGCAACCGAAAAACTATTCAGAAATGTTATTTATTGTAAAACCGGGGACAAGGATGGGGGTTCTTTTTGCTGGAGTCTGTGGGCTACAGGAGGGGATTTTCAGTTAGTTTGTTAATTGAAAAAGAAACTTGAAAGTGTATTTTTTTTATATGAATGGAACAAAAATTTATGCTATGTGAATCCATTGGTTTATATTAGCATAGTGATCTCTGTTGGGATATTTCTTGAATATCAGGAATCTGTTTTCAAGTGGATTTTTCTGTAGTTTGCTTTAGTTTTATTTGAGTAAGTAAGTTCTGAAATTGAAGTTTGTGAATTTCATTTAGTGTTAAAATATCTATCTTTCATTTAGTTTGCATGACATGTTGATGTATGAAATGCTGCAAAAAGCCTTATTTTGCTTTCTGGTTAAAAGTGTGTGTTTGCGAAAGCAATATGTGACTGTCAGAATTCATTGAAAATAAAATAGGGATTTGTACCTTAATTCAAAGAATTATAAATTTGGATATTATAATTCAACTGTTAGTTTGATATTGTTGTCTTTTCATGGGCTTAGAGTGAGTAATTGATAATTTATAGAAAGACAAATCTGTATGCTAACATAGTGTGAATGAAAATTGGTTTTCTCCTTTTTCCCACAGTGAAAAATCCTGCAAATTGGTGGAGTGCTTGGTTTTCACAGTTACTTTCATATCCCAAACTTGCAAATATTAATGGTACGCTTTGCACGTGCTATAAATCACTAGCAAGTCTGAAATGTTGATATAACAGTCCGCGAGGCCATGAAAAGGGTAGAAAATTGTATAAAATATGTTGGGAATTGCATGGTTATCAAGTGGATTATGTTATTGAAGGTATAAAGACCCAGTCAAAGCCAAAGATTGTTTGAAAAGCTTTGGAGCTTTGTTTTTTTTCAAGCCCTAGTGTTCTAGGTCTTTAATTAGCCCTTTTAGGCTTAATTGGGAGAGTAGCAGTCAAAATTTGAGTGGTTCTATATAAAGTAACCCCCATTTATTTTGGGACATATTAAACAAAATCCAAAAGGGTATCTAGAACTACATTCACATTTTTGGTATCAAGTTTTCCTTGAAAGTTAGAAGGGAAATACCTCGTTTGAAGGGCTACTAATGGAGTTGTAAACTTGTAAGAGGAAACCGCCATTTGGGTGCTTGGAGGATTGAAGTATTGGTTCCTTTTGTGTATTTTGATGTTTTCTATCCCTGTTTTGCATCACTAAGAAATCCTCACCTCAACCATAAAACTTTTAATGTAGTCCAAAATCCCTTCATTGTCTCTCTATCCTCAGATGGAGCCCTCTTACTACTCTCTTGTTTATTATGTCATTTAGAACTTAAGGCATAGAAAGCACAATGAAGGGGTTCTTTAAATTTTTTGCATCTTCCATATAACTTTTCTTCTATCAAAGGATATAAAAAAGGATCTTTTGCATCTTTTATTTTGTTAACTCTTTCACACAAGGAATCTCTTTCTTCATAAACTTCTCTCAAATGTGGCTTGTCTAAGTCTGCAAATTTAACCATCTCACATATGGAGCTACTAAAGTCCGCAATAAATCTAACATCATTCCCAAAATGGTCATCAAGGACCAAACCTCTCACCTCAACTGCAGTATCTGATATAGATTGTCTCCAAGTTGTACATGCATCACTATCTACTATTGAACACAAAGCTCCTTTGACTCCACAAAGATGGTAGAAAAGAATAAAATAAGATACAATCTATGTTTCAGTGGGTTTCAAAAGTTTCACCTTGGCAACTTTTTGATAAATGGCTTATGTGTGGTGATGGTTACATATGAACATTTGTGCTTTTTCTGTCATTTTCTATGAGGTCTGAAATTTGCTATAACTTGTCAATATCTTTGATTGCATTATTCAATGAATGCACACAACATGGCATCCAAAATATATGTTTATACTTTTTTTGCACCATCATACATGTTGCTTTACAATCAGGTGAAACACTGTTAACAACTTGGACTACATGTAATGCCCCCACCTCAATGTTGTCACACAGTTATGAGAATTTTTGCATTTTTTCTTTCTTTGAACAACCTATTTCTTTCAAGATATAAGGCCCTTTGTTGCATGGCACCATGACATTAAGTAGTGGACAATTTCTAGCATTTGTCCACCCATCCATCACAATACTGCATCCTTTTGTAAACCACACACTTTTCATTTGTGCAATATGTTTCTCTAATCAAAATTTTTCTTTATCAAATTAAAGTAGTGCCAATCTTTTCAGACCCAGGTGGTTTATATCAATGTAACATGGGTACTGAAGGACGTCGGGACAACAGGATGGGTTTCTGGGACAGGGGAAAAAAGTGTTTCAATTTGGGAACGGCGAGGGGACAGTTGTGGGGGGGAGAGGGGAGGGGGGCTGTATAATATACTATACATATAGTACTTGAAATGCTAGTTACGAAATGATGTATAATAGTATAATAACCAATTATGTCAAATACTTGAACATAGCAAAATTGCAACATACCCGATACAGAATACAGTGTACTTAAACATTGAACATTGAACATTGAATATCGAATATCGAATTACCAATGACTATTAAAAATTCAAATTATCGTCAAATAGAAGATTCTGATTTATATTATATCAAAAATATCATAAAGATGATTATAATGAGTAGCATGATATTCAAATATCAAAACAAGTACAAAATCATGTCAAAATGTAGTGAAGGGAGGCCTCTATTCATCCCCCAAGGCCAACTCCTCATCATTAGAGACGTCCCAGGGACGTCTGGCCATCCTCACGTCCTGACAACGACTTGGTGGTGGGGGGACATGGGCATGCCAAGTCTCCAAGACAGTGTCATCCCCGGTACGAGGACGAGGGGTGTAAAGAGTCTGCCTGGCTCTAACCCTTGACTACAATAAATTCAACTACAAATCTATTCTTTCTCTAAGAGTAATTATTTTTGGTATTTTTCTCTTAAACCAATATGCAACTTTCTTTGAAATTTCAAAAGTAAAATAATAATAAATGCCAAGGAAGAAATTAACATTTCTGATAATTTTTCACTACTTATGGTAATTCAGATTACATCAAGAAATGCTTCAGATTATTCATGAAAAATTACAAACAATGTGAAATGGAAAATACCAACCATTAGTCATAGCCCAACGTGGAAGATTGTAACACCTTCATAGTCATCCATAGCTGTAAATAGGAACGACTTCCATTTGGCAAACAACAACTAGTGTTTAGAAGTCTCTAACGTCACATTGGCTGCAAGACATCTAGCCACACATATGCTAGTTTCTATACCTCCAAACGGTTTCACAAAACTCAACAAAAACCCCCCAAAGATGACGGCATAACCCACACAATATCACCAGCATTCAATGTTGGTTCAAAATGTAAAGAAAGTCTGAGAAGTAACATTTCCAGCTTCAGCATCAAACTTCAAACCCTCATTTTGAACCAAGAACAAAAACTCCAATTTTCACGAGTGTCAAAAGATAATAACATGAATCCCTTTCCTTTCACAAAGCATTGCTTTTATAATTAAAATGTGTCTTCTCTCACAAACTTTCACTTAAAACACTTTTTACAGTTAAGCACATATTGAGTAATATAATCTATTAACTCATTTGGCTCCAAAAATGACCTTTTCATCAATATCATGAAATTATGACATGCAAGGTTTGTGTTTCTTGTGCCCAAGATTTAAAACTTTTCATCTTGGTTCCAACGAGCTATCACACTAAGGCGCCCAATATATAATACCAACAATAATGGAAACCTTAGTAAATTTAATTAAATAATAACAATAATCCACCCGTCTTGCGAAAACAACTGAAGAAGCATCAAAATCAAAATTTGTCTGCACTGGAGTGATCCTGATGATAAAAGATGATGAACGAACCTGATGGGGTGACTTACTAAAAATAGACACTCTCCAAGATTCTTGGAGCCCAAACCGGAAGCCAGAAATGAAAACTGAGAGCATCATTCAACTCCTCTAACTCATCTGAGCTCATCAAAACTATCCATTGACTTACTATAAATAGTAAGCTCACACCAATGAGCCTCTAAGAATCTCACCAGACCACGAGGATCACAATAATGACTTGGCACCAACAATTCAATGACCTGCTAAAAAATGGGGACATTACAGTCCTCCCTCCCCAAGATTGCTTGTCCCCAAGCAATCACCGGAACAAGAAACATCACAATCCACCTGGATCCCACAGAAAACTGTAAGTCATGCCCCTAGTGCAAAGTGCAGGCTCCTATAGCATCCTCTGAAAAACAAACGGAATGAATCTGTAAAAAGATCCATAAAAACCACTCACCTACACTCCCGTACTGAATCTGTCTCTGCTCGGATCCCAAGAGAAATGAATCACAGGACCATCGAAAACCAAGATGTATGGGTGACTCAAATCACATACACACTGAGCTCCCCATGCACACCCAACTGACTTGTATTGAGTATGTAGATCATCTGCACAACAGTGATGAATACCCCAAAACAAAGTTGTACCAAGACCCGGATATCCACCCACCATATAATCTTTGCAATCACCACAACTCTGCATGTCACCTGCTACTAACTTGTAGCCAAAACTCCCATCAACTGCTGATGGCGAGAACCCATCCCATAACGGATGATAAGGACTAGGAGCCAACCCACATCTATGTGCTATCAAATCATCAACATGTGAGTCAAAGGAAAAATAATGAACACTCCTCACTGTGTAACGACGATAAAAAGCTCCAATCTTTGTTAGAGGCTCATCATCCACCAGTCGCGAACCCAAAGATGACCCCAATCTCAAACTCTGCACAACTGGTTGCGCAGGGTCTTGGATGACCTTCTCAGCAAACCCAACCTTGAAATCTCTGTGAGGGAGCATCGTAGTCAAGGTACCTAGAATCTCTCTCACCAAACGTTGAATCGCACCAATACCCCGAATGAGAACACCCTCAGAAGCTCAGTAAGATCCCTCACAAAATTCTGAATTCTCAAGAAGGTGATCCAGGAATGACTTTGTGCAGTAAAATTTATAGGTGGTAGCATCCATCTGCTCTCCTTGGATCCATAACTAGTCATCGTGTAACTGTGACGTAGCCAGCTGCCTATCATCACCAACAATGCGATCACTAACAACCAACTCAGGTGATACCATGTCTCCCTGCTGAGCAATCAAAGTAGTGTCATGAATTGAAACACTGATCACTGATGGCTCCACTACACTACCCACAATTTCCTGTACTATATCACCTGACGCAATGCTACCAACTAGAGTATCCATCCCAACCGAAATATCCACCCCAATGTCAGGCACACTGCAACCCTCTACTGAAGTGCCTAACTCAACTGCACATATATATGATAGAAGTGAATCGGTACCTCCAACACTAGAATCAAGGGTGGATGTATCCCCAACTCCATTACATCCAAAAACCCCAACTGTGGACATCATCAAATCACCAGACACCACAATATGTAACTGCACTAGATCTGGTGTTGGTGTAGACTAAAGCTGCTCCAACTCCACAGTCACCTCTGCTAACTGAACCTGTGAATCTTGGAGAGGCAACTGAGTGCTCTCTAAAACCTCAGAAGTTGTCATGAGCTCCTGAGTAAGCTCACTCACCTCATCCTCTCTATCCAAGAGTGCCTCATATGTTGTACTCCCCCACTCAACTAGGTGATCTCGGTCAGCTACTAACTGAAAATAATCTTTTCTTAAAATCCTCACAGCCTCCCGTAAGGAATGAATCTCTTTAAGGGACAAGTAATAACTACCAAGCTCATCATCCATAGGAGAACCCCATCCATGAACAACTAGCAGCTGCCGAGCAGCATCAAAATGCTCAAATGTGGTAACAATATCATGCTCGCTGACTCTCAACTGACTAGTCACATGATGACTCTAAATAGTCAGCCTCCTCAACACCTTTGGCATATTGTCCACACTGCAAATAGAAGTGGTACCCAATGCACTCCTCTCAGAAACACTATCCTTCATTGTGCTGCCAACTGAGCTCTGTGAACTGACAACTGAACTCACGTCCTCAAATGGAGTACTAGCATCTGACACATCTCCATCAAACCCCTCTGTACATGAGGAAGCTGCTATAGAATCTACCTCCTCAAGTGTCCCAGACTGAACCTCGTCTGACTCCCTACTAACCAATGAATCTAAGTCATGTTGGCATGAGTCTATGTCTATTGTTTCAAACTCAACACTGATATCATCACACGCGGACTCCATGCTCAAATCCTCAACACAGGAGCATATTGGCATCTCCTGCACTAACCCCATCTTGGTATTGTCGCTATCCAGATCTGTACGATATGACTCCATCTCCTCAAGGTAGTCCTCAAAAGTGGTATCCTCCTCCTCTAATGATTTAGAGTCCACCGTCATATTCTCCAACACTACAGCACTCCCACTATCAACAACTCCCTCAACATTGACCATAGAACTATCCTCTTGGCAATCTGAACTTGAGTCACTGTCTGAATCAATAATACAATCTAGTGTGGTACTGACATCTACTGCAGTCGTCGCCTCCTACTATATCACCGGATCATCAACTGCGTGTTGAGTCTCCATGCAACTGTCGGCTTATGTAACTGTCATGTGCTCGTCCATTGAGATAGGTAATGCCCCTACAAACAAAGTGTGGGGTATCTCAACTGGAGGAGCACTAATCTCTGGAACTGATGTGCTAGGCCCAAGTGCAGTTGTAAAATCATTCCGCAGGTTTCTCCTAACCTCCCTCACCGTGTCAACCTGTCTCATATCCTATGTCCTGAGAGAAGAAGATCTGCCCAAGAATGAAGCCATGTATCTAGCCGCCTTGTTAATGGTAGCCAGATTTAACAACTGTTCACTAAGCATGTCCTGAATATCCCAACTACGATCCAACTATCTAACCAAGGCATCAATTTGCCTTTTAAATTTAGACAAACTGTCTGAAAGTTCCTTCTATCTACTACTATACGGTTTCAATTGTCTACTATTATATGTTTTCCTGTACCTATCCATATTGGAAAATAGAGTGTTGATCACTCATACAATTTTTACAACCCCCCCATAGGATGATAAGAAAATTGCTCTGATACCACTGTAAAGAGTCTGCCTGGCTCTAACCCTTGACTGCAAGAAATTCAACTGCAAATCTATTCTTGCTCTAAGAGTAATTGTTTTGGGTATTTTTTCTCTTAAACCAATATGCAACTTTCTTTGAATTTTCAAAAGTAAAATAATAATAAATGTCAAGGAAGAAATTAACATTTCTGATAAATTTTCAGTACTTGTGGTAATTCAGATTACATCAAGAAATGCTTCGGATTATTCATGAAAAATTGCAAACAATGTGTAATGGAAAATACCAACCCTTAGTCATAGCCCAACATGGAAGATTGTAACACCTTCATAGGCATCCATGGTTGTAAATAGGAACGGCTTCCATTTGGCAAACAACAACGAGTGTTTAGAAGTCTCTAACGTCACATTGGCTGCAAGACATCTTCAGCCACACATATGCTAGTCTCTATACCTCCAAACGGTTCCACAAACTCAACAGCAACCCCCCAAAGATGACAACATAACCCACACAATATCACCAGCATTCAACGCTGGTTCAAAAGTGTAAAGAAAGTCTGAGAAGTAATGTTCCCAGCTTCAGCATCAAACTTCAAACCCTCATTTCAAACCAAGAACCAAAACTCCAATTTTCATAAATGTCAAAAGATAATAATATGAATCCATTTCCTTTCACAAAGCATTGCTTTTATAATTAAAAAGTGTCTTCTCTCACACACTTTCGCTTAAAACACTTTTTATACTTAGGCACATATTGAGTAATATAATTTATTAACTCATTTGGCTCCAAAAATAACCTTTTCATCAATATCATGAAATTATGACATGCAAGGTTTGTGTTTCTTGTGCCCAAGATTTAAAAAATTTCATCTTGGTTCCAACGAGCTATCACACTAAGGCGCCCAACATATAATACCAACCTTAGCAAATTTAATTAAACAATAATAATAATCCACCCGTCTTGCAAAAACAACTGAAGAAGCATCAGAATCGAAATCTGTATGCACTGGAGTGATCCTGATGATAAAAGATGATGAACGAACCTGACGGGGTGACTTACTAAAAATAGACGCTCTCTCCAAGATTCTTGGAGCCCAAATCGGAAGCCAGAAATGAAAATTGAGAGCATCATTCAACTCCTCTAACTCATCTGAGCTCATCGAAACTATCCATTGACTTACTATAAATAATAAGCTCACACCAATGACCCTCTAAACATCTCGCCAGACCACGAGGATCGCAATAATGACCTGGTACCAACAATTCAATGACCTGCTAAAAAATGGGGACATTACAGGGGGGTTTAGGGGGGATGAGTCCCTGTGTTACACTGGTTTATATCCAACTAGTACATTATTGATATCTTAGCATTAAATGGCAGCATCAACTACTTTTTGAAATTGATCATCAAATAGTCTTCCAATGGGGTTTGAGATGCCAACATATGGTCTCTTGTGAGACTGTTGTGTTGTTACATCTCTAGAAGATACATTTGCCTATGCCTCTCTATTTTGATTATGAGTTGCAGCAGTTACCCGCATCGTTGAAGCATGAGAGGAGCTCATTTTACAAACTTTCCCATCAACCCTTTCTTAATCCCTCACAACATCATAACATTCTATCTCATTTGGACAAGGATCAACACCTTTTTCAGGTATGTGAAGGAAATTATCTCTCACCCTCATGTAAGTACCCTACCATGCCATTAAGCAAAGCTTACATTTGATCATGGTTTTTCCACCTTAATCCTTTTACCCTGGACAGGATCACAATACTTTCGCAATAGGTGCAAGGCTTGTTTTCACTCACTTGACATTTTGCACCAAAAAAATATATATTAACAGCGAGTCTACTTACCCTATTCTCAATGTTCATACTTGTTGGCTAAATATTTTGCAAGCCACTAAAACTACAACTTGGCAAAATGTTTCTTTTAGGCAGCAGTATGTGAGATTACTCTCTCCTCTCAGGAATAGGGGATGCTCCGTTCTTACCGCAGGTGACTTCAAGTAAAATTGAATTGTATCACACACAGTTCTCCTCGCTACAGTAATACCGGTGGCTCAAGGAATGACTTAAGAACAATCCTTTAAGACAACAATTTATTTTATCTAAAGATGAAATAATATAAGAGCTCAAAGTCTCTTATCCTTACTTCAAATAATTACTCTAATCTCGGATGTACAAGAAAGCTCAAAGTCTTCCCTTGAACACCCTCTAATTGATTTAAGATTCTAACACTGAAGCCCAAAGTCTTCAACTTTGAAATGTTACAGCCACTACTCTTTATAGTAATTCCGATCTTCTGAAGCACAAAGTCTTCATAAAACTTGAATTAAAGGTGCTCTAATGATATAAACAAGATAACTATATAATTTGAACAAGGATCAATGAATGCAACATAAGAATACACACATTAATGGTCAAGACAACAACACAAAGTCTGTCAATTTCTATTCCTTTATTCAAATGTTCAACTCTTTTACAATGAAACACAAAGTCTTCAGAACTCAAGAGTTTTGCCTATAGTTTACTAGCACACAATAAAAGATGAATATTTACAATGAGCCCCCTCCTTTATATAGGAAAAAATGAGAGAGGAAAGTGGAGAAGAAAGGAGAAACCCTTAACCACTTTGATTTATTCAATCCTTATCTCTAACTAACTATGACATATTCAAAGTTTATCCATAACTAACTAACTTTGACCTATTCAATGCTGCAGGACCTAATGTACTTGCAACATGATGACATGAATCAGCCTTGCATGTGATACTATCACATGCA
The DNA here is from genome assembly GCA_018584345.1 of Thuja plicata. Taxonomy (NCBI): domain Eukaryota; kingdom Viridiplantae; phylum Streptophyta; class Pinopsida; order Cupressales; family Cupressaceae; genus Thuja; species Thuja plicata. Next base: position 9,786,178 of record MU224737.1, read on the forward strand.
ATTACATCTTGTTTTTACATTGCATGTAATATGTCAATTACAAATTTACAAAATGCATAATGAAATATTCTAAGTGTCTGACAAGACACGACATCTATTTGCATCATCCTTTTTTTGGTCTTCATGCTGCTACAAGATGCCCCATGATTAATATGTTTAGGTTTGGTGAAAGCATCTTGAATCAGAATATGAACCTGCATCCTTGTTTGTTCTGCATCATAGTAGTGATTACTAGAAAAACATCTTTTAATTATCATTTCAGGCTTGAAAGTATTTTATGTCAATCATCATTGCATCTTCCATCCCTTTCTTTGCATGACTCCATCATATGGTTGTTCCTGCTTCATATGCTTATGCAACCTTGGAATTTGTAATCAAGACTTTGAAACTTAATCACATGTTTGAGGAAGATCTCTTTTTTCTTTGCAACCATATGGGAAGTACTTTGCTTCTTGCATATTAATCTTCATTTGTTTGAGGGGAAGAACATACATCTCATAAAAGGGCACAAAAAGGTGGGATTTTTTGGCTATTTTGCATATTAGAAAGCTAGACTTCTTCTTTGATATGTAAGTATAAACATTATGAAAGAAAGTGAGTTTTTCAATCCATTATGCATATAGGGAAGAACTTAGTATTTTGGAGGCACTGCATGTATGCAGACAACAAGCTTAAATTTTAAACAAGGAGAATGGGAAGGTGTTTTTGCTCATGAATAAAAATACCATATGCATGGTGGGATTTTTGGAAGCATTTACACATCTTGGACAGCAAGTCCAAAGAGACGTGAAAAGTATTTTCACATGAATAAACATGTCATGCGCATGATGGACTTTTGTGAACACTTGCATATGAGGTCAAACAGTGGGTTTTTAAAACTATTTTGCATATGGGGCAGCACTTGGTCTCTTCTCGTTCATTTTGGAAAGTTACTATAAAAAATGAGGTTTTTAATCCCGACTGCATATGAGGATAAATGACACCCTCATGTGCAACTTAGAAGAAAATGGAGGAAGAAGCTGGAAATGGAAAGATAAGAAGAAACATGTAAATCTGAAAGTGAAAAGAAAGATTTACATTTATGAAGAGATTTACAAGCATAAAAAAAACATAAACTAAAACAAACAAGAAAAAGAAAGAAATTGCACAAACATCTCACCTTCCTTTGAGAAATGCCAAGAATAGCAAACCTTCAAAATTTGGAGCAATTATGAAATAAATCCAAATGATTTTCGGATTTAGAAATTATCACAAGTCTTGAAGCTTTATAGAAAAGAGTTTGATTAATTCATCTCCCAAAATCAATGCATTTCCATGAGTCGTCAAAAGATGTGACAAATGTCTTCTCAACATTCTTTAATTGCATAAAATCAGCAACCATCTTGGAAAGATTCCATCAAAATCGTACCCTAATCGAACTCAAATTCTTCTTGCAAATAAATGCAAGAAATGAATGCATTTCAAAATTAAAAGAAAGAAGGAAAAACAATCAAAACAACAAGGAAAACTTACCAAAATTCCAAGCTTAAAGGAGCAAAAAATGCAAAGATTAATGGCATCAAAACCATTTTTTCTTTATGATGCCCTAGACAGGATTTACCTCCCAAAAGGAAGCCTTGTATGGAATTAAAAATCACGTTTAATATGCAAAGTGGGGAACAAAAACCCGTCATGACTTCTGGGGTGAAAATCGCAAGCATCTATGGAGGCATAAACAAGTTTTATAAAACCAATTACATATAAATCTCGTCACCAATATGCTGCCCAGCCCTAAAAACGGGTTTCAAGACGACAAAAAAATGCATTTTGAAGAGGAAGATTACGGGTGGTATAAAGCAATCAGCACATGCATCTCTTTTGGTCTCGAAACATATGCTATTCCTTCAAAAATCAATGCTATACTCTTTAAGTGAAAGAAAAAGTGTTTTTAATAAGCTTTTACATATGTTTCCTGTACCTATAATAACATGCAATGTACTCAAAAAATGATGCCTAGCCTCTTATGAAATGAAAGCGTTTTAAATGAAGACTTCACGTATGCCATCTCTCACAAAATGACGCCAAGCATATGTTCACTTCATCGAAATCATGTTATTCATAAGAAAATCGACACCATGTGTTTAGACCATGCCATGGGCTTTAGCATACATTTGATATGTACTTTGAAACATGTGTTATGACTTTCGAAAAAGATACGCAAAAACTCCAAAAAGCGCCGCCATAGACTCTTTAATGAAACCGTGGTCTTTTAAAAAAAATGATGGGCTTTATAAGGCATATAGCATATGCTTTAGAGATATATGCATAGGGCTCCAAAAATGCCACCTTGTGACTTAAGTTGGGTTTTTAAGCATACTATTTACGCTTTTGAAACGCATGCAATCCCATTGGAAATCGACGCCATCTCCTTAAGACATGCAACGATTTGCAAAGAAGAATTGTGGATATTATTGAAGACTTCACATAGCTGCATTATATAAAAATGATATGTAAAGTGATTCAAAAACCCCACCTACAGGATAAAAAGACATTTATGTTTTAAAATTTACATGTAGTTATAATTTAAATGGAGAAATATGCAACTGGACTAAAAAAGTCCACTATTACATTAGAAAAACATTAAAAATTATATCAAAATCTCGCCAGAATTATGTGAAATTTTGAAATGAGATTCTACACCCACTCTACATGTAAATTATATTTTATTCAATGCAATGAGCAATAAAAAGTCCACTTTTAAGGATTTTCAAACAAGACATGCAATCTGTCAGAAAAACCCCACTTGCAAGATGTTTAAAACCTCTATAACCTAAGCTAGACAACTACGATCGACACCTAAGATAGCTCAAAATGAGAAAATTTATGAAGACTACAAACCTACGACAAGAATGAAACCAAAAATAAAATACAAAAGCCAGGAAAAATGAAAGAATGACCAAAAGACTAAATGCTTTTGCAAGAAGTAAAATCAGAAGAGAATCAAAGGATGGCTGATTCCGTCGAACAAACCTCTTCCAGAACATCGACCTCCTTAGAGAAAAATCCTATCAATCACTTAAGAATTGCGTAGGGTTGTTCAATTTTGTGAATGCAAAATTGAGGACAACAATACTCATGCTAGTATGCTCAATATTTCCATGAAGAAAGCTAAATAAAATTAGCACAAAATAATGAAATATGAGACAAATAATTTATTAAATTATTTGTGTATTAAAGATAATTTTTGCACTAAATGTTTGCAAATTAAAGACAATTCTTGCATGTTATAATTTGTTATAAGCTAAATCTGAAATTTTATCAGTTTTGTGTGTACAATTAGAATAAGAAGATCATATTAAAATTCATTAAGCTAAGAACAATCTTATAGAATCGCGTCAAAATAGACGTAGACCAAATGTCCCAATACAAAACTTAGAGAATCAAGGAAAAGAAACAACCAATGATAGAATTGACCATGAAGGAGTACATTGGTGCATGTGAGCTGATGGTCCTAGGTTTAAGTTTAGATTACGGGAGTTGGAGTGCAATTTTCGAAGAGGCACTAGAATGTATATATATGAAAAAAATTATGTAAATCTAAAGATCCTAACACAACTTACACATAGAAGAAACACAACAAAGTAGGAATAAATAATATATTAGATAGAATCGAATTTAAAATTCATTCAAGATCAGTTTTTATCTAATAAAAAACAAGAACTTACAAGCTCAACTTCGTACCTTTCTAGCGTGGGAGACTCTATTCTAGCTTTGGAGGTTATTTCCACCATTGGTGGCACTTCTTCTCTTTGTTCCATTAACATTTTCTTACCGTTTTTATTTTTATTAGAAGCGTTTTGACCTTTTTCTTTTTTGCGGGAGACAGCAAAAATCCATGCAGGAGATGACATAAATCAACGCGGGAGACTTGGAGTCGTTGGGAGACGTCGCACCTGAGTACCCGACAAACCCAGTCCTAGGGATGCACCCTAGAGGTCTGGGGATGCGTCTTCTGATAACCCTGGTAATTAATAACTCAATAACTCAGTCAAGTTGAGGAAAGCACTGAAACTGCATTGAAACAAACTCTACCGATACCAACATTATTTTGAAGACTTGTGATGATGATTGGAGTCAACCAAGTGACTTACAAAAAGCAAATTGCTCCTCCAAGAAGTTAGGAGAGTATACGAAAGATCAGATAATGATTACAGAAGCATCACTAGATTCACCAAGGTCAAGTGAGGTCATTGCCATAAACCAAAGTCACTAATGACACCCTGAGCACTCTGAGAAGTTTGGAGTTTTTCACAACACACCAAGAAGCCTTTGGAAGAACTTGGAAATTGGCTAAAACATTGACAATTCAATATTACAAAAATTTGAGAAATTACTCAAAACCTTTGGTTTTGCTACAATTGAGTGGCCTGTTGTTGGTTGACTGTGCATATTCTGTTAAACAACATTTTGTAAAGGATTTTGAGGTCCCTTCAAAACTTTCTTTACATTAATAAAAAAACAATATGATCTTTGTGTAAAAAGAGGAAAAAGAGAAAAATAGTTATTCAATAAGTCGTTTCAAATTGACATATTGATCTGATTGAGAGTTTCATATTTAGGCTTCCTTCATAAGCCCAAAATCAAATGTGAAGTATGAATAATGGTTTTCCAATGCATGAATAGAATGTTAAAACTACATACCTCTAATTTCAAGCAAACAAATTTACTTAAATACACTCTTCTTAATCTTGATTAATCATCACACTAAAAGATTTATACGTTTCAATGAATCCATAATCAAATAACAGAGCAGGCATCTGTAAGACTAGACTTCAAATAAATGTATACGGTTTTTGAGCAACTACAATACTAGTAGGTTCTTAAAGCTCTAGTTCAAGGTACAAGAACCACAATCGGAAATTTATCTTCATTCTTAATGAATGAAAAGAAAATAGAAAGCATAGTGCATGTACCAGCACCTTACAAGTCCAATGCCTAAATCTGTAACTGTAGTTCTGTATGCTAAAGACAGGAGATTGCAGGCTGCAGATTCCTTTTACAAGCACTCCTTCGACAGGATTCTTACAAAATATAAAATTTCAATGCTGTGATGAATGTTCTTTCATATAAGATGTGTCTTTTAGAAGTTGGTAACAGATAACTGAGGAAAAACAGATCAGGCACTGGCATAGTCTCCAAGTTTCACACCCTCAACCATCCATATATTCTTGTATGGCCCTCGAAGGATCTACAAACCAATAAAAAAAATTATCTACCCAATCAAATCTACAACATAATTGCACACTCCAAAATTAGACTTTCTAGCAACCTTATCATAAATACAACTACCACCACCTTTTCTAGGCAAAATGTATAAGTATATTCTTTCCTAGACCCATCTGCATTTTCTGTTGTTACTTTTACAGCTTGTACTGCTCGCGAATCACCTAGTCCATCGAAGAAAATAGAGGATGCAACCTACACGTGCATAAAAGCACACATTATGAGCAAACACCAAAAGTAATAGATCCCTACACACAGAATATAAAACCACCCCGCAAGTTCATATATGATGATTATGTTGCCCAATAGAGAAGGTGAACCACTGAAACTTTACAACTTGATTAAAATGAAAAGAAAAATTAAAAGATATGCTGAAATTATTAACTCCATCGTAGTATGTCGCAACATATATGAAAATATGGCCTGCAGACTGAGGATCAAATATGACAAAGAAAACGAAAAATACAGGAGAAATAAGTCAAACTTTTGAATATTTTCAGAACATTTTTCATGCCTTAAGCTTCACAATTATCTTCTGCTGCTGGTGCACTAAGTGCTGTAGCAGCATCACTTTAACAATTATCTAATTGAAATCACCAACAAATTATGCCTTGCTATTGTTTCCAAAGAAAGGTCAAGAATAAAAAATAGAAAAATGAAAATTTCAGTCAATCTGACCTTGTAACTTGATGACCTTCAAAGGACATTTCATCAACAGATATCACTAATGATAATGGATCAAATGTTTGCACCCCAAAAGGCATTCCCCGAGCACTTGAAAATCAACTAAAAAATACCGGTCATTAATTAACTTCAGGCCTTTACATCATTCCTTAAAGAATAAATCTCATGATTAATAATCGCAACATTTTTATCCAAACATCATAGCATCATTGCACCGAATTGGGATTGAATAATATCTTTTATGTTTTTCCTAGCTCCAGGTCATTCTAGGACTGGAGCATAGGTTATCTCTGAATAAAAGTTTGGCCAACCTGTGAAGAGAACAATTCAATTAGGATTTATAAAGGACTCCGTTGATATTTTATCAGAACTGTGGTATGCAATGCCAACAGCAAAGGTTCAGGTTACCTTCATGCCAACGGTTTCACCTGACCACTAGACAACTTTCTGCAAGTTCTTTGATTGATACTATAATTCATTGTTTATAGATTATTACTATTCTTACTGAAATTGTTAGCATCATCATCATTTTTATCATTATCATTGTTTTTATTGTTTCTCTTCTTTCCCTAGTTTATAAAATCCACCAGTAGGCTATTATCTGCTTCCCCCAGCCCATAGTAATATGACTACTGAGTACCATCTTCTATCCATGCTTTATAGAAAATCATCAAAATACCTTATCCACCATGTTTGCACTTCTTATAATATGGGGAGAAATTATCTGCTCGCATGGGTCTGTGGTCAACCACGTATATAATATTATCTATTGTCATGGAAATATTGTAAACTTTTGGGAAAATATAATCTTTTCCTCACGATCTTTAGTAATCTGTAGGGATATTATCTTGTCCACTGAGGGTGTAGTGATTTGTTGATTAGATGCTGTATTCTTCCCCAGATCTTTGACGATGAGTTGATCCGATATGATGTTTTATAAAAATGGCCAGAGATGATTACATGGGTTGTAGTTTCAACTTATGGAATGTGAATTCTAATGGGAGAATGACTATAAATTGAAGGATGCTTGCCTATGAATGTGTTTGACCATTGGTCACACCTTGTGATTCCTAAGGTTTGTCAGAGAAATCAGAAAACCCAATGAAAACCTCTACATAGATGTCTTCCCTGTACTGTAATAACCACTTCTAATTTCTACTAATTTTAATTTTTTTCATTTCATTACACAGAAAGTACTAACTTAATCAACCAAGCAGCTTTTATTAAACTTAAAAGTGCTAGCTTCATACTCATACCAACCATAGCCATGTCAGCAACTCTATGCCACAAGCTTAGATACTCACACTAAATATGGTAAGCTCACAAAATCAGGGTCAACCATAGACCTAGAATTACATTGAGGGTTCATTAAGACAACATACCAGCAATATAAATTAACCACACCCAGAAGGCAATGAAGACAACCTCTAGTATAGGCCTCTTAGTTTTCCTCTCTCCTCCCATGGAACTCATCTATACTTCATGCTAAGTGATGTCCATACACATCATACTCTTATCATGTCCATTACAGGTGGTAGCAAATGGATGCCATACTCTCTTCAATGGCTTTTGTTGGTGTAATCAAGTGTTGTACCTAGTAAGGTCTTTACGTAGGTCCTAAATACACATGTTACTTAGGTTTACTTATGTACTGGGTGACATTCTAGAAGGTTTGTTAGTTGTCACATGATTTTATCACATGAAAACTCTTCCAAGTACCTTTGACAACACTTTAGTTGTGATATTGCTATCAGGATTCAACTGTGTAGTTTTTGAGTCAAACTCATTGACCCATAATTCATGAGTAGTGGTTCACATGAACCCATCTCTCATGAGAATGAATGGAACACTTAGCACTCATTGGATCTAGGTGATGCTCATTGCATAGGATTATGACACATGTCAATATCTTCTATAATCCTTCATTTCACCTTGCCTTTATATGCAAGGTCGATTATGTACATTCACGTGCTCAATTATTAATATTCATCAATTTTGCACTATTGAAACAATCTTTCTTGCCATTCTCTCTTGTGGAAGTTGTTTTGGTCTTCAAAAATCCTGGGCATTTTGTAGAGTCAGATACTATAACATGGTATCAGAGCACTTCAGTTTTAAAGACTTGTTGTTAAGGGACGTGATTTTGGCTTGAGTTGTTGCTAGGTGTAATTTGAGGCAAAAAGAGCATCACTATCACTATTACATTTAGGAGGCTGATCCGGATAATTTTGACTATAAATTTGCCTATGTTTGGGTACAGTTGTTTCTGAAGCAAAAGCATTTTGCCTGGAGAGGCCCTTCCAAAACTTGCAGGGTACAGAAATTTATTTTTCGTTCTTCTTATATTACCTGCAATTTTTTTTTTTTCGGGCATACTATTTCATTGTCTCGTGTCAAATTTATATGTATTGGGCATCAATCATTTGTGTCAGAAATATCAAAACTTTTGTCAAGTTTTCTTTATCAAAAAATATATATATTTTTGTACTAGCTGCACCAAATTGCCTTTTTGTACAGATCCAACACCAAGTGGAGCCCACATTTTGAACTTGACTGAGGTTCTTTATTTGTTTTGTCTGCTCATAATCATTTTCTGCAGGGTGTATAGAATATCATTTTGACAAGCCAGGTTGCAGCTTTTGGATCAGTGCATTCATGTGTATTGCAGGCCCATATCCATGCTGGCAGGATCGGTGGCATTTCTGTGGCACTAAAATTTGTTAGCAGGCCCGTCTTTTTTATCAAGTGTACCACCGCAAGTTCTAAATCCTTGGCTCGACCCCTTTCATAGGCACAACAGATTTGGTGGGTGCATGCTATTTATGATGATTCATTTTTTTGCAGATCAGATTTCTTGGGTGTTGACTGGTGCATTGTTATCCAATCCAATGGTTGGAAAGTACATGACTTCTTTAGGCCCTTTATTATTTCTATCAAATCGGCTTTATTACGTTGGTGCATGTGTGTTTTATAGATCGGGGCTTATCCTACCTGGATTGGCTTCATTATATTAAACCTAAGTTGCCAATTCAGGTGTGGATTTGGATGCAGATGCGAGAATCGGGTGTGCAAAATTGGTTTTTAGGGGTTTTGGATTCGTGTGTGTGTATATATATATATATATATATGCAAAGAAATGAAAGAAATATACAAAAATAAATCATTTGATAGTATGATACTTCACCATTGATCAAGATTCAAGATATTTCATATTTGATAGTTCAACTGTTTTAAGTTTCCTCAACTAGCGTTGGCTAGTTTTCTAGCCCTTCAACCCTTCATGATAAAGAAAAATAAAAATTCAATGAGGGTTGGGACCCCCTTGTGTACAATTTGAACATTGGTAATATGGGATAAGTTGGATGTCTAAGACCCTCCACCTCCCCAAATTCTATTTTTCTTACTGATTAGCAGATTTATGTGTTATACTTTCTATCTAGGTTGCAACAATGTTTGGATTATCGAGGTGTGATTTTTTATCCACTCACCTTTTTCCTCAATATGCACACTATTATTTCTTTACAAATGAAAATTTTGATACATATTCATTAAATAGAATTATATTCTACACCTTAAAATATAATTAAATACCAATACAAAAATAGTAAAGTCAACTAAACAAGGAATGATAATTTAACAAATCCAATTTGTATTTATGTTGTATCAATTACACATAATTCAAACTTAAATTACCAATTTATAATTTATTAAATTGAATTATATGTATATGAAAAAAATAATCTTATCTTTAAAAAATCATGTTATATCAAAACAAGATTATAAAAGAGAACTAATGTAACGTTCAAAGAAATCTAAGATACTTTAAAAATTGATGTCTAAATAAAAAAAAATACTCGAGACGACAAATTATTTATTTACAGATGAACTCTTACGCAACATTCATGTATATAAATGTATCATCATTTACTAATTCACGTTTGACGTACACAAAGACTTGAAAATATCTATGGCATATCCCTGAGGACAAAAACCTAGGAAGCGACCATTAATACAAATGTTGGATAGCAAGCCATTTACTCCAAGTTTCTAACGGTTGCACGATTGCACCCAACAATTTATTGTCAAAAGTTAAAATAAAAAACATCCCCATGCATCCAAGTGCCTCGGATAGGCTTCCAGTAGGCACCCACAGGGCACCCACCTCTGAATCCGCATCCGCAGGCATCCGCATCCGGATCCGAACAAAACCTGGGTGCATCGGTATCCTAGTATTAAACCCAAGGGCCCACATGGTTTTTATTGGCCTAATGTATTTGACGGATCCCTCAAACTTGCAGAGATATTTTTGATTGACTCATCGGCACATTTGTTGTCCGAGAGTTTTATCCATTGGCTTGCCAACATAGAGGGTTCGTTTTGGTTAGCATTTATTCTCATTGGCTAGTTGTGGATTAGCTCATTTCTCTCTGCAACATTGATACTATGTTCGGGCTTCTTTCGTACCAAGTAGGCTCGTCAGCTCAAACGTGTGTGGGAGTGTATTTACTGTATTAACTGATTGCATATCTCGAGCTGGTGGACCCTTCATTGATCCGGAAGATCCTCACACTAATTAGCAGGTTTCACTTCCTCTTTGCAAGCACTCTCCACATTTGTGGTCGGCCTACGATACATTGTTTGACCAACATCTTTATTTGATCGATATTGTATTTCTCTCTTTGTTAGCTTGTAGCAATGCCCATGGCTCTCCTTTGTAGTGCCATAAGAACGGTGGCCTTTCTTCATTAGTGTCAGTTTCTTTCACTATTCGGAAGGATCATATTTTTGTCTCGCAGGTTTGGATGAGCGTTGATATCCTTGGCAAGTAGTTTTATCTATCCATTATATCATTGGTCGGTTTGCAGTGCTCGACTCCTTTCATTTCTTTTATTTGTTTTCAGCCCACATTGTGTAGATCATGTCTCTTGTTTGGCGTACTTTGTATTTAGGCACTATGACTAGCAACTTATTTTAGTGTCTGTCCTTGGTTGGCTTCCTATTTGCAGGGTGTTTGTATGCTTCAAGCTTTCCATGGTTTATGATTATTTGGTGCTCTAACATTTTTGCTAGTCTCAAGTGTTGGTCAGCTTGCATTATCCATTGCACAGCAAGAATTATTCCACATTCACAAGGATAGAGTTTATACAACCCTTGATTAGCTGGTCAAGCTGAGAGTTGTTATGAGTTGGTTGTGGTATTGTGGCATTGACTTAGCATTCTCTAGAGGGGAGTACATAGTTTGAGGCCGCATTGGTGGACAACAATTTATTTTTCTAAGTCACCCAAGTTTAATCCCACATTCATGGAGCAAAGACATGTTTATTAGTTGGTTTCAGCAACTTATGAGGTGAAGTCTTGCAGGAGGGCTTGTGACAATGACCTTGACTGTCTCTGTGGCATTGGTCAATGGTGGGGCTCACGTTGTAAGCACCAACCATATGCTCATTTTCCACATAAGTGTGTCATTATTATTATCTTTTTTCGCTCCTACACATTGGGTGGTCACATGAGTGACCCGAGTTTAGCCCCCGGGTGCTAAGGGGGGGCCTATTTTGCTCCCAAACTGCCTAAAATAGGTCTTTCTTTCAAATTGGTCTAAATTTTGCAAACAGGGGCTCATTTTCGCAAATAAATTATTTGTGGAAAGACGACTCCATCAACTTCATAGTAGTGCACATATTTTTCAGTAATTTTTCTATTTGATGCTGATTTTTGTCAGTTGAAATCAGATCTTGTTTTTGCACTTTTGAGGTCATACTTTTTGCTTTGTACTCCGATTTCCATTATTTAACTGACATCAGAAAGGTATTTAGGAGCACTTCACTTCTATTTAATCACTTCTTGCAGATTTGTTTCGAAAATTTCTTAATTTCAGTTTGTTGCTGAATTACTATTTTTGGATTCATTGTTGTAAATTTGCAAACAAAGTGTCAACTTCTCTTGTAAAAAGAGGTCGATTGCTAGAATTGTGGGGGGTAATCAGTTGTTCGACCATTGTACTCTTTGATTCTATTATGGATTTGTCAAAAGTTGTACATCTAACTCCATATAACTATCATGAGTGGATATCACAAAAGGAGATTTTGTTGTTGACATTGAAATTGTATAGAATCACTTTTGGACAAGATCCAAAACCCATAGGTGCTATAGAAAAGACAAAATGGTTTGATTGAAGAGATGAAGCTCTTGGTACTCTCATTATATCTATTTCTCCTGATCTTAGATATCATATTGCATTTTTTTAAAATTGTAATGAAATTCAAACTCCTTTTGAGTCTCTTTGGTAACCCAAATAAGACGAGGAAATTCAAGTTGGAGAATGATCTAATTAGTCTGAATCCTAGAGATTTTGACAGTGTCCACAATTTCTTCACTACGCTCAATTCTCTTAGATTGGAGTTATCCAATTGTAAGGTAATTGAAGAGTATGAACAGTTTAAACCCTCTATTCTCTGAAAGCTAGGTCCTCGTTATTTAGCGTTTGTTTCTACATTTTATGCAACTATGGATAATCTAGGTAGTGCACACAAAATGCCTTCTCTTTATGGGATTTGTACACGTGGGCACACTGAAATCTCCAAGGTCTCAAGTACTTCATGCAAAAGATCCTCATCCAAAGGCTTCAAGTGTAAAAGGTAAGAAGCAAAATAAGGATCCCAACTCTAATGACCATGGCAAGGGTTCTCCTTCACAACATACCACTAAGCCCAAGACCTCTTCTAAAAAGAAATCATCTAAAAAGAAGTTAAAATGTGCATATTTGTAATGTTCCTTCCGAAAGCTGGTGCTTTTAATGGTTGATACGTACGGTCTTCGTACCTTCCGTACGGTCTCAGTCTGCAAGTACACAGATGGTCTAATGTTCGTATGACCTTTACAACTATGTGTACGGTCTAGCTGGATACCGTACGACCTTCTCACCCCTAATTTCCGTCCAACAGCAATGTGTTACCCGCACGCTTACAACAACTAGCCTGTACGGTCCTTGTTCTGCACGTATGGTCATTATGTTCTTCTACCACCGTATGGTGGTATCATCGTACAACAATCGTACATCATCCGTACAGTATGCACCGTATGGTCAACTCCTCTGACTTTGCACGGACTAAGCACAGAGTTTTCGGTCTACCGTAATGTCTCTCGGGTATGGATTTGATGTCACAATGGAAGTGAATATTATGCTAGAGCTAAGTCTTGTAGAAGCAAGATATTTGACATAGAATAATACCAAAATGAAAAAAGATCGATAATAGCAAACAACATAGAGTTTCCAGAATTATTACAATTTTGTCTTCAAATGAAGCTTTAACAAATTTGACAATGACGTACAGATGAAATATCAGAAGCGATATTTCCAACGGCGGACTAGGGTGGCTATGAACCACCGAAACTACGAATACCGAATAGGGAGGATCTTTCACCTCCAAAATGGATAACAACAGAACTCCAACTAAAATTTGCAATCACAAATAAAATATCAAAAATCACATACCAACAACTACCTACATGTCGAGCATAAATACCCCTTCAAAGAAACTCCAGAGGGTTTACAAAGAACGCCGACACGGTAAACACCTACAAACAATAAGATAAAAACGGGCCCCCCATTAATTAATTAAAGGTCCTTAATAATATTTCTTTTAAATTGGGATCAATTAATTTATTTATTCTCTATCAATTTGGGGACATTACAAATCCTCGCCGCCCAAAGATTGGTTGCCCTCAAGCAATCCATCATCAAAACTCTAGGATCCCAAACTAAGCGCGGACACCTATAACTATATCCATTGAAACCCCCATGCTGCACCATGACCACGCGCATGTACCTAGAAGTAAGTGAGAAGAGTAAAGCTCCATCAAGCTTTCGTTGCGCCATTTCCGATGAAGGGCTACTCCACCCAACATCAACAAGATAACAAAAACACAGAAAATACAAGAAGAAAATACTTGCTTCTTATTACTTCAAAGAGATAGAAAATTACAATATTCAAAACTCACTAAATATTAGCCAAATTGGCTTTACAAATCTACAAGCTGGAGCTACAAACCTTGCTTCATAATCTCTAAATTAGAGGACTCAACTTTGAATGCTCAACAACTAGCTCAAATCCCCAATTTATAGCATTTTAGAGAGAGGGAAACTAGTTGTAGTATTCCAAAACCATGAACAACCACCTATTGGAAATCCCATGCCCCCTTGCGATGAGAAACACATAGCAACCAAGAAATCCAACACAACCAATAGAAGTCCTTAGAACTTTCCCAAATGGACGCTAAGGAAGTAACTATTGAAATTCTCAAAGTGGGTGCCTAAAGAGGTGTATAACCACTCAAGACATGTGTAATCATGATTCTTCCCCTTCCCCAAGTGGATACCAAGATGGGGATTTTCTCATTTTCGCCTTACAATTATTGGTAAAATGTATCCACTTATGAAAATTACATTTTTCATTGGACATTGGCAACAAGTATTAAATAATTTAATCCCTTATGTCCCTTTGGAAACTTTCCAAAGTATGTGGAGACCTATAGTAGTTAGCATTGAATTTTATTCCCCTAACCTTAACAAAATTAAAATATTGCTATCAAGATACAACTGTGTAGTTTTTTAGTCAAACTCATTGACCCATGTTTCATGAGTAGTGGTTCACAAGAACCCTTCTCTCGTGAGAATAACTGGAACACTTAGTACTCATTGCATCTAGGTGATGCTCACAGAGGTGAAGCACCAAGACTTACCTAGAGGTCACCCTCCCAGTACTACTCCATCTCAAGCGCATTTACCCAGAGGGTTTCCTCCGAGTTTAAGCCCACCTTGCTTGCAACCCCATTTGCAAAACCTTCATCAAGTGTTGTGCCTTATGAACCATTCATTATAAAGCCCCTTATCATTATAAAGCCCCTTAAGCTCATTGATTGATAAGTAGGAGATATTTTCCACAGCAAATCAAAATGTGATAAAATAAATAATATTTTTGGGTGATGTAGGATTGCTCTACACCTGTGGATGCTCTTGCATCAAACACCTCAGGTAAGAAGAAATGCTTCACGTGTGGAGTTTATGAACATTTGAAAACCATATGCCTATTTTGATTCCACCATTCTTTCTTGTCCGTTTGAAAATTCTTCTTTACCTTAGTCTATAACTTTATCTCTCCCATCTTTCATCCTTTCTATGTTTCTTCCCCTTTTAAAATAGTCTAACTCCCGCCAAGATGCACAATTAAATTCTAGGAAGCTATAGGTATCCACTTTCTCTTCTTCAGCATAAATTTCATGCATTACCTCTATTACTGCTGCAACATTTTTTCCATTATCAATCTCAGCTACAACATAGTGTTCCATCTTTTCCACACCTTCATAAAGATAGGTTTCAGCTGCAAACTTGTTCTTCCCTGCTTTCAAAACAATTCTAGCATAAAAATCATGGGATTCATCTTCTCCAATCTGTATCAGACTATCAATCTTTCTTGTCTCCTCTCCCAATAGGAGGTCTTCATCTTCAGCAATATCTTTATCAGAGAACCCCACTTTCACTAGTCCATTTGATCCCTCACTTTAGCTGCACTTTGATCTTCTAAAGGATTCACTGCTGCAATATCCTTCCCTGTTTCATCATTCCCATTAAGATAATCATAGGAATCAAAATTTACATCATCCTTTTCTGCTGTAACTTTTTCTCTTCTTTCTCTCAATGCAATAAGCAATCCATACTACTGCAACTTGCATTAGTATATCATCTTCTTCACCCTCATCCTATTTCACTACTTGTTTCATGCCATTAACCAAACAAATTATGGTATTACTACATACCTTTTCTTTTTTCTCTTTCAGGGGCTTGAACTTGCGGCAAACTCCATCATTTGTCAAAAAATAGGTGTTTGCAAATCTATCATGTATTACACCCCAATCAAATTGCCATAGCCTCCCCAACATGTAACAAACATCCATAGGAATGATGTCAAACAGTACTTGATGATAGTTCCCAATCTTAAACTTCACCAAATATTGCTCATTGACCAAAATTGTATGGCCATCATACAACCATGCAATCCAATATGGATATGGATGTCTCTTCCTCTCCAAATTCAATTTGTAATCATCTCTTTTGACACAAAATTGTCAATGCTACCACTCTCAACGATCACATTACAAACTTTTCCTTTGCATTTTCATCTCGTGCAAAACAAGCTCATCCTCTAAATAGGATCCTCCTCATTCACCAAGGCATTTCTTGTGACAAGAACCTCCTCTTTGTGCATCCTCTGAATACGAAGAACCGACATCTTCATCTGCATGGTTAACTCTTGCATTACCCTCAGGTCTTCTATTTGTCCTCTCTTGGTGTTGGAGACAATCATACGCTCTATGTCCTCCGCATTCAAAACATCAGAAGCTTCCTCTTCCATGTCATCGTCCAAATCTTCCTCTTCCATTTCCTCTTTGAACTCCGTTATTTTGGTCATGAAGACGGTAAGCATTATCTCCATGTTGATTCTGGCTACTACTTGATTCTTCAATTTTCTTTTTCTCTTCATATCAATCTTTATATGATCGACCTCTTCCATTTTTCTTTCTTTCGAATCTTTTGTTCAACTTCACCACATTCAAAGCAAATTGATAAACATCCTCAATGGTAGTCATTCTAACTATACTCAGTTGCTCCTGTACACTTGGCCTCAACCCATTAATGTAGCAGGCTATCTTCTCCTTGTTGGCCTCAAAATGGCTTGTTATGATTAAGATCCAAGAGAACTCTTTTGTGAACTCTTTGACAGATCTACCTACTTGCTTCAAAATTTGCATCTTCTTTAGCAACTCAAGCTCATAATCCAAAAGGATAAACTGTCTCTTCAACTTGTCCACCATTTGATCCCATCTCGCTATCTTGTCTTTGTCTCTTCTATTTCTCCCCAACTAAACCTCTCTCCATTAGATATTGGAAAGAACTTTCAATTTGGTCTTTGTGAATTTGACCCTCTTAGGATCTTCCACCTCGTCATACTCAAAGTACTCCATATCATTGATCTAGTCAATCAACTCCTCTAGATTTGTACTTCAAGAAAATGTAGAAACTTCCACCTTCAGCCCCTTCCCAATCTTGGAGATGGCCCTCGAAAATTTGTCCTCTTAAGATCTCTCACAAACTTTTGTTCTTCGAACTGTCCATCCTCATCAACTTCATCATCACTTTCATCTTTGCCTCTTCACTCCACTCCTCTTGCAATGCTTGCAATTGTCACTAGAGGACTCTAAAATCCTCTTCTAGAACAATATTTTTCTGCCAACATTTCTCCCGCCAGCATTTCTTCCACCATGCATCACTTGTGGAGGCATCTTGATCATGAGCCCATAACCACAAGTCCTGGCACAAACTCTCTCACATTCGACACTCTATTTGCACACTCAGGAACTCTCGCGCTAATACCATTTGATGAAGGGATACTCCAAAAACACAAAAAATGCAAGAAGAAAATACTTGCTTTTTATAGCTTCAAAGAGTTAGAAACATTATAATATTCAAAAATAAGAAAATATTAGCCAAATTGGCTTTACAAACTGCTACCTGGAGCTACAACCCTTGCTTCTTAAGCTCTATATTGAAGGATTCACCTCTGAATGCCCAAGAACTCACTCAAACCCCCAATTTTAAGCATTTTAGAGAGAGGTGAACTACCTATGGTATTCCAAAACCATGCGCAACCACCTCTAGGATATCCCATGCCCCCTTGTGATAAGCAACACATGGCAACCAAGAAATCCAACACATAGCCAATAGATGCCCCTACATTTTCCCAAATGGGCGCCTAAAGAGGTGTCTTTTTCCTTCCACTTTCTAATCGCTCAAGACATGTAATCGTGATGCTTCCCCTTCGCCACGCCAAGATGGGGATTTTCTCATTTTTGCCTTATCATTAATGGTAAAATGTGTCCACTTATCAAAATTAAATTTTCCATTGCACATAGGCCACAAATATTAACTACTTTAATCATGTCCCCTTGGACCCTTTCCAAGGTACGTGGAGACCTGTAGAAGCTTGCATTTAATTTTATTCCCCTAACCTTAACAAAATTAAAATAAACAATATTTTTGGGTGATGCAGGATTGCTCTACACGAGTGCTCCTACATCAATCTCCTATCTTGCAATGTGTAGCTTCACAGCTTCCATAGTAGACTGATGGCACAAGGACACGAGACTAAATTCCATTGCAAGAACAAATTCAATAATTGCCTATCCACTAGATGACTCCCTACTCCACCTTCAAATAAATGGTTTGCATGCTTAACAAATTGGACAACCATATATTTGTCCCACCCATCACTATAATTCATCGAAAACCATAAGACCATATGCCTTATCTCACTTCCAATTCTAATAAATTATGCCAAACATCGTCTACCAAAAGCCAGTCGCTATTGTTATTTGAAATAATGATTTCCTCCACTAAATCTATGGCATAATTTGCCAATCTATTTGTCGTTGAGTTCACTTCTCTATAGCAATGTTTACATTCATAAACAAAGAAGAAATCCAAAACAATCCAAGCTTCTTGGAGAAAATAATTCAACCTCAAACTGTAGTACCCTTTTTATTGATGTTATCAAAGATTACCCTTGAATCCCCTTTGATGATAAAGTGGAAGACGCAAAACGAGAGCTTATGCCTCAACCTTATTATTTGTCCCCAAAGTAAATTTTCTAGAAGCTACACATAGTACCTAACTAATCAAGTCCTTGACTAAGCATCCTACACAAGAAAGACCCCAAGTCAAGCCATCAAAGTTCAATTTTAGAGAAGAATTTAGCAGGACTTCCTATTTGACAGTGATCATGTTCACTAGAGGGGAATGGACCCTTTTGGACACAACGAACGGGAAATGTGTGTTTTCATCTGACCAATTTCAGTCAAGAAGAAAAAATCTACAGCTGGAAAGTAGTGTGGATCTTCTAGAAGACGGAAGTAGTTTCAAAGAATGTCAATCCCATATCTCAAATGCAGAAAATGCTACAAATGTACAGAAAAAAACATTGGAGCCTCAGGCAATATAGTATTTTCTCATTGTCCATGCTCTCACAAAACATAAGAGGCCTCACAAACAAAGTCAAGATATAGATATGATCCTTCATGCCCTTCAGTAAAATTCTCTAGCAGTTCCCATTCCTTCCAAATTGAACCATAGTAGACACCCTAGAGCTAACATTGATGGACCAAACAAAATATCCCAAGTATGCAAACCCTTACAACCAGGTTTACCTTTAGAGTGGCTAGAATCCGCATTATATCTGACTGGAACCTTCCAAGGCTCCTCTCCAACTAGAGCATAAGTAATCTATTTAATAGCAAAAGAACCTCATGGCATTATAGATTCTTGATCCCCATGCCCCCAATTTCTCTAGGTCTATTCCCAAGAAATAACATGAAAGTGTTCATCAAGAAACATGAAACCAACAGAAAACAACGCTTCAAAACATAGTCACTTAAAATAGCATTAAGGTTTCTTGTCATTAATCATCATTAATATTGGACCCTTCTTTCCGTTTTTATTTCAGTTGTTGCTTTCTTCTTTGGGCGTCGTTTGGTGTCCATGCTGCGGGCTGGCCCTTTTTGATGCACTTGGCAGTCCCTTTGACCCTTTGTGGTCTTTTGTTAGACATTAATAGATTTATCTTATCTTATCTTATTACTTTAAGTATATTAACCAGTAGAATCTTTGCACTTTTATCAATGTAGAACACTTGTACAAAAAAATCATTGATTATAATCCTTCAATAAGAACTGATAGATATGTCTTCTTGAAGTATATAGAATCTGAAACAAATACTTCTCAGAATTTCTTGAATACTGCTCATAATACCTGAGCCTGTGCAAGGGATAAACCAAAAAATCCTAATAGATTTTTAAAGGGAAACGTAGCCAAATTGGCATCTATTTATAATACCAGATCAGAGATATTAGTTAAGTTTCCAGACAGTATGAAAGTTGAAACTAGTCTGTCATCAACCAAATATAGCAGTTCATTTAGTAATTTCAAAAGGAGACCAAATTGGGCTTGAAGTGAAATTTATTTTTTCCATATGGCTAGTTCTTACCTCCCAATCTAAACAGTATACCATTGGTGCATATTGGGATTCTTTGATATGTGTGACAAATTGTTCAAAGGAAAGATAGCTTTCAGTAGCCCTCCAAGTTTTTGCAGCTGTGACTGCCTGCGGTCACCCTTCTACATGTTCACAGTTCATCATAAAGAATAAGCAATAAGAATAAATCCCATATATTAATAACAAACCCAATTTAACAAGTAAAAAACACTATAAATGCTGTTCACTAAACCAAATATGAACTTGAGACCTGTCCAACATGCATCTCTTCAACTTTATTTGGCTTTGAAAATAAGAAGGCAGTTCTAATGCCACTATTTTCCTCAGGCCAGTCATTGCGCATCAATGCATCCATCTGCAAGATTGGGAAGGAAAAACTAAGTACTTAATAAAAAATATTGAAATGTGTTCAATAAAATTGTTTGTTTACACCTTTTCAAAAAGATCACATTCTCTATCCAGATAAATTGATCCCTTTCATATATTTATTGCCACAGAAAATTAAATCATGCAGTTACAATGCTTTCTTAAGCCTCTCTATCCAAATCAACTCTCTCCTTTAGATTTTATTGATTATCTTTGTAATAACCATGAAATGCTGGAGTGAATAATGGATCTGAAATACATGCCATGAAAGATGCTTATCTCTCAAAGAGCTGTCTCATGTTTATAGGAGCATACATACTGGATTACCAGTTAAGAAGCTACAAAAGAAAAATAGGACACATTACATGGTTCTGTTTACTCTTAATGGTGAATTGATTATTGAGTTCTAAGATCTAGAAGAGAGGTCCATTATCCATATTACCAATCATGTAAAGAGGTGCTATGAAAGAGTAAATTTATTAGTTAGGTTTTCGGAGAGTTAGGATGTCAGAAGAGAATAGAAATCTTCAGGATTCCATTCAAAACATATTTCAACTTGGTGTTCAGATATAGTTCTTGTTGCCAGACATGGCAAATAACATACCAAATACTAGTTTCATGGAAGCGACTAAAGTAATCATTTCATATTCTAAATGAAATTTTATATGTCGAGTGAGGTTACAAAATGCATTTAAGTTAACTAATATTAGCAAGTGTTGGTAATTTTTTGTTATTCCTTATGTTCAACTATTTGTAGTCCCATTTTCATTCGCATTCCCTGTCAGCTAATTTGTCTAAAATAAATTTTAAAGAGATAAATATGATGTACCTTTGAGAACAAGATATATTCACTAAATTATACCCCATATGTACAATTTGGTGGTGGCGAGTGCAAGGGGGACAGGAATGGTTCACATTACCTCAAAATTCTCAAGGTACCGTTTCTTGATTGAATTGTTGTTTTTATCTTATTTCTCGGTGTTTATTTCTAGTAATATTGGCTCACATTGATTTACTGTATAATAGCTATGGCACGAAGATAACTTGTGACACTGGGACTTAAAGAACTAATTCTGCTTGCCTTCCTAAATATGAAAAGTCAAATAGAATACTGAATAGAAAAATTAAATCCCAAAGCTTGTTGCTCAACTTTTGAGCTTTTTGCCACAATGCCTAGAGGATGCACTCTTGCATTAAGGACAAGTGTTCCTATTTAGTTGTGAAGTAGTATCTCAGTTATGCAAGTATATATCAGCTATGAAGAAAATAATTGGTATGCGGAAAATTGCCATCTACACAGTAGATCATTTAATTATGCAGAAAATGTGTAATGAAACATTTTACACAATAAAAGAATATAATAGAATATGCTGCAAATATTTGACAATAAATTGTCAGTTTAAAGAGGCAACCTCCTCAACCACTTCGAGGGGGATACCTTCAATAGTCTTCAATAGGAACACAATACTCAACATCATAATAATAATTATCCACTACCTCCTATATATACCTGATTATGCCTTGTCTGCCACCTAGGCTACTAAGATACTTAACTATAACCCCTAGGACGAACTAGCTACCTATATATGATTATAATAAAGACTATATAACTGCTTTAAGAGTTGAGGTAGCCACAACTTGACCACTCATAACCAAATCCACACTAAAGGATTAGGGGATAGCATTCCCCCACTTTTTACAAAAGAATTGTCCTCAACGCTAATCAATTGTAGATGCTTCTTTATAAAACCTTCATCTTCCCATGTGGTAATGTGATGTTCCCGTTTTGAAATAGGATTTCATAACAAATAATCATTAAACAATATGATTTTTAATAAATAAATGATAATAATAAAATATAAAAAATAGACAAATAAATAAATAATAAATAATATACATCAATATAATATATTAAATAATAATATATCAAATATTATCATAATATATATATATACATACATATATATATATATATATATATATATATATATATATATATATATCATAGTTCCATGACTCAGACTTGCCTATGACTCGGCAAGGTCAACTCGACTCGTGACTCGCCGATGACTCGGCTATGACTCGGCAAAATGAAAAAACAGAGATTTTTTACGATTTAAAACTTGTTTCATGCACCCATTATTGAATAAAGCTTAAAGACACTATAACATCATCAAATAGAAGCTAATTTGATCACATACATAAACATACATCCATCACATAAGTACAAACGTAAATTGTAGCTGAAGGAAATAGAAAACATAGATATGCAGAATTATAAATATTGTCAAATGTATATAAAATCCATGACATATGTGTAAACAAAAACAAGTCTATGGCTCATGCTCTAGCTCAGCCTCAGCCTCAACCTCAGAGTAGTCTATCTACCTCCTACAAATGTGTCTGAGGTATGTCCTAGATGACTGACAAGCCATAGTCTTTGCCTGTGAGGTGCCACTCTGATCAACATCAGCTGATCGTGCTCTATCCTCCTCCTCTGCCATAGCCACAGCCTCAGCCTCTCTGTCTGCCTGGTCAACTCACTCATGGTCCTTGTTGTGAGGTTTTCACACCATCGCCCCATTTTAAATGGGGACCCCCTTTTTTGCTTTGGTTATAGGAGTAGTGGCCTTAGGTAGTCTTTGTTGGTGGAAGTTTCCAAGTCCCTAGGTCTGGCAAGTGAGGTTTGAGTGATTCTGGCTTGCTGGGAAGTCATGTCTGTCTGGGATATGGGCGAGAGATAAGTTGTCTGTCATGGGGATGGAGTCAAAACCAAGTGATTTGTGATGGAATGAGTTAAAACCCTTTGAGAATCCTTGTTCCAGCTTCAGTTTGACCTTAGAAAGCCAGGACAAATTGTGGGAGGTAACCCTGCTGAATCTTGAAATTTGGCTAAGTCTGGAATTTTTTGAAAACCCCCAAAATCTAGAATTTGCATGTTAACTCCTATGAAGCTGGAATCTATCTCAAACATCCTAAAAGTATTTATACAAATATAACTTAAAGTATAAGAAATTAAATAAATCAGACTTATACTTAAATGTTATATTTGCATAAATCCTCTCGCCCCTGAACTGAAAAAAAATATAGAAAAAACTCTTCATTTTTTTTTGTTTTTTTTGTCTCAGCTGGGTCATAGACCACAGACCCTATCTCAAACATCCTAAAAGTATTTATACAAATATAACTTAAAGTATAAGAAATTAAATAAATCAAACTTATACTTACATGTTATATTTGCATAAATCCTCCCGCCCCTAAACTGAACAACAATATAGAAAAACTCTTCCTTTTTTTTTGTTTTTTGTGTCTCGGCCGGGTCATAGACCACGGACCCGGCGAGTAATGGCATGACCCGCACGACTCGCGAGTCATGCGAGTCATGATCCATGACTCATCGGGTCATGCTGCCAGGTCATGAAAACCCGGCAAGCTTGACTCGACCCGCGGGTTGTCAAAACTTGCACAACCCGCGGCGAGTTCAGGAACTCTGATATATATAATATAATACATATCAAAATACTATATATATATATATATATTTGATGAGCCTCGATTGAGGCCCAAATAAACCAATAATACAAACCTGAAATATATATATACCAATTATATATTATCATAACATAAATCTTAAATATATTATAAAATATATAAATATATATTTATTAAATAAAGTGTATACATATATAATAACATATTATATGCCGAATGATTAATGTCAGAACCCCAATGGTTCTATCTCTGTTTCACTGTCTCTGAGAATTATGGTTTTGCAAGTTTTGTGGTTTTTTTGTGCTTTTTTCAGATTTTATACTTTTTTTGAATTTTTTGACAATGTTGAAATTCAAATAACAATGCTTGGAAATAAACAAATTACAATGCAACTATTTACTTAATAACCTTATTTCATTATCCTTCTATGAAATACTTATATTAACAAATACAATGCACATGAATTTTATTTGAAAACTAATGAAGAAAAACTTGTGACTGTTTGCATGCATCAAATTGACTTCCTAGTTGATAACGCTGCCCCTGGAGCCTTTCACAGATTGACGCTGAAACTTGGAATTTATAAGGCACTCTTGTTCCAATAACATGCCCATTAACTGTCTAACGCTGCCTAGAATTCAGAATGCAGCCCCTATAATGATTGGTCGCTGCCTGCAGATGAAAAGCGGCTGCCTAAACCCTCAAACGCTGACCTCTAAGGCAGCGATCTGCACAAAAACGGCCCCTCTTCCCTTGTACGATGATTCTAATATCAAATTGAGCTGCCAACTACAACGTATGCTGGGTTTATAATCTGCTTCCCAATTCTGATCGAAACTATCAACAAAACTTATAAAATCCTTGCAAGTTATTTCATTCATGACCCCTGAATAGAGTCATCGCAAATTGGCACAAATCGTTGGATGTTTCACGAATTCTAAGTGCTTTGGCAATGTAGAATTTGCAATTCCACAAGCATGCAAATACCGAAACCCTTCTCCAAACTTCTCACCAAATTCTCAAATGCATAATTAGATGGTTCGAACTTGTATTTGAATGCATTTATAACAAATCGACCAGAAGCTTCAAAAACACACTTCACATAACTTGAATATTTACTTAATCATTTGAAAATATTTTCTTTTTGTTACAATGTATGAAATATTAACTTATCATATTTTCCCTCCAAGACATAGGCGTCCAAACCAACTTAATTAGATAATCATAAAATGCACTTATCAATACTTTATAATAATCATTAATTAAGCTAAACTTAACTAATGAGTATAAACCAAATTCATAGCCCAGTAACTCCTAATGATCCATTGAAAATCCAGGTGTTCACTGTCAAAACCTAAAGCCTAGGTGCCCTACCATAAATAGCAACTGGTCATAATTGACTTACTAAAAATAGTAAGTCTCCAAGATGGAAGCTCTGTCGATATCACCACACTCCGTGTTTCTACCAACTGTTCAGGTGCCCTACTAAGAATACTAATCCTGACTTTCCCAAAATAGTCACTTACTATAAATAGTAAGTGTGCCAATCTGACTCACACGAAGAGCAATCTTGAACATCCCTGACCTATGGAGTAGAAAAATAACCTCTGGCTCAACCAACTGAGACCCTCTATCCAACTGATTAGCTTATGAGGATCACTGATAGGCTAATCCTCACTACAACCCAAGGTGAGCTAAAATGGGGACATTATAGTCCGCCCTCCCTGAAATTGCTTGTCCCCAAGCAATCTCGCATCTAGTAGCTCACCGGACTCCACCTAAAAGGAAGTCACACCTCCACCAGGATCCCATGGATAAATCTGTGTAATGTCCCTGTCATTACCAACAACCTCCAGCAATGATAACATCATCCATGCTATCAACAAATTCTTCCAAACTAAACTCAATGCAACAACTGGTAATGCTTAAGCGAGAACATCACATGGAAACATCTCTACAGGCAGAATAGATTTGCCCCTTTCTCTGCGCAAAATAAGCTATTATACCAATCATCCAACTCATGCGTTGTCAAACTGTGCACTCAGAAGATATCCTGTACATGTGGATCAAAAGAAAACTGATGAGCACTCCTCACTGTGTAGTTACAATAGAAAGCTCCAACCTCTGTCAATGGCTCATCACTAACAACTCTAGAATCAGGAGATGGCTCCAATCTCTGACCCCGAGCAACTGATTGGGCAGGGGCTCTGGTAACCCTCTCTACAAACCCAACCACAAAATCTCTATGAGGAAGCTTTGTAGTCAGAGTATCTACAATCACTCCCACCAAATGTTGAATGTCGCGTGAACCTCGAATGAGAGTATCCTCAGTGACACCAAACGGTCCCTCCTGAAACTCCGGACTCTCAAGCAAGTACTCAATAAACGAATCTGTGTAGTAAAAACAATATGAGGCAGAATCAACCTGTTCTTCTGCAACTCTCAACTGATCACTCTGACTCTGTGACACAACAAGTTGTCTATCACTATCAGCTGCATGAGATGAAGTAACAAATTTGTTTCCAGTAGAGGGAAACAAATCAACATGAGATCCATACTCCCAACCAGATGACACTCTACAAGTCCCCTGTGAGGATGATGGAGTAGCGCCGTGTACTAACACAACTCTCTAGAGAATCCACCACTGCCACACAAGAGCTATTAGTAAACTGACCTGCATCATCTATCATAGTACTAACCTCAGGAGAACCTAATGCAACAAGTGTCTCTCTACTGCTCTCAACCAAAGTACTCATCCTGTTAGCCGTGTATCGGACTTAGTTGGGCAGGCCGACGGTTACCACCGTTAGTCCGTTACCTTCGTCTGACGGGAACGGGTGGCGACGTTTGATCGCACCGGTTCGAGGTTTATATATATGCTGGTACTTTGTAATTAAGGCATCATGTTCTGGTAGCTACAATGTATGTACTTCAATATAGATGTAAATAAAAGACTTTCGTTAAAACATTCTTGTAATCTTGTCTTATAAAGTCTATGTGTGAACCTGGTTACCCCAGCGGGTAAACATTTGGCGCCGCTGCCTAGACGAACTCGGAACTGGATGGCGTGCGGAGACAATGGGATTGTCCGTTGATGAAATAAACCCCGAAGCAAACGATGCACGTACAGAGCTGTACGAAGGGGAGGATAACCAAACAAGGGAATTCAGGATTCTATTGCAGGCGGCGATAGAAAC
>MU224737.1:9814006-9825527 GCA_018584345.1 Thuja plicata
ACGAGGGGGAACTCTTAGAGGAAACAACAAACTTGTTTGAGACCCTGACATTAACTCCAAGAACGGAAGCCAGAAGGAAGGCTGAAGAGGAAGCCGAACGAAGGGAGTACGAGTGCGGAGTTGCCGCCGAAAGTGTTGAAGTGACGGATAGACACAAGGACCACATCACTCCCAGTGGTTCGGAAACATCCGTAAACCCAGGAAATATATCCAAGGGACCTAAGACGACAGGACTAGTCCAGCCTGTGGCACAGCCTGTACAGCAAACACCACAGGTCCAACCAACACCACAATTGGTACAGACCAACCGTCCACCTCCGAAAAACAATATGGCGGGTAACAAAGAGAAGTTACTGAAATTCCATGGGGACGGAAAGGAAGATCCCGTACGACATTGCCGTACGTGTAAAACGATTTGGTCGGGTAATGGAGTCGCCGACCAAGATGAATGGATGACGCAATTTCCAGCAACCCTCCGAGGGGTGGCAATTGACTGGTACTCCGACCTTGATAAAACAGGAGTAACCACGTGGGACGAACTACGGAAAGCATTTGAGAAAGAATTCAGCTGAAACTACTACACCTATATTTGTGATGGATGTAACCACATCCTCAGCACATGCATCACTGCTACCCGTGGATATATAATCATTGCCAAATGCCACTATAAGAGACCGTACTGTAGCTAGTGAAGGTTGTGCCAACCTCAACTCCACAGAAAGCTCCTCTATCCGTGACTGTGACTCGTGAAGGGCCAACTGTGCTCTCTCCAATGAATCCATAGTCACTCCTAGCTCATGGGTGAGCTCATCCACCTCCTCTTCCTTTTCCCTCAACGCATCATAGCAAGTGCAATCCCACTCGAGAAGATAGTTTCTCTCAGCCAATAACTATAAATAGTTTTGTTTCATTATTCCGATGGCTTCCCGAAGTGTATGAAACTCTATAAGGGAAACACTACCATCATAATGCTCATCTATCATAGTAGTGCTCTAACCATAGGTAGCCAACATCTGACGAGCAACATCAAAGTGCTTTATAGTTGTGGCAATCATTTTGTCATTAACCTTTAGTTGCCCAACCAAATGATGTCTCTGAAATTCATGGTTCCCATGCAAGCTTTCTAAATCAAAGTTTGCATTGTGATATGAAGTTGTATCCGCAATGCTCACCTCATGAACAACAACATCATGGGTGCTATCATCAGTGCACATATCATCAACCAAGGTACTGCTGCTATGTACCTCAAAAGATGGCTCAACTGGCAAAGTGGAAGTTGCTTTTTTGACAATCTCTTCGCACACTTGTGCTTCCAATGTAACTGCAAGTCCCTCCATGTCATGATCCTAGGACCTATTGCCAACCAATGAATTTTCTGATCTATTTTCCAAGGCCTGATTTGCAAAATCAGACTTGTTGTGGACTGAATTTACATTACATAACTCATTTCTAACACCCAAATCTCTAGTGTCATCAATAGGGAACTCAATACATCTATCTCTCTCACATGGAATGGTTGTTATCTCATGAGTAGGCTCAACATTATGACTGTTGTCATAAAAATCACAACTATTATCAAAGTTGATAACTTCTTGGACACTGTTAATGTCCACTTCTTTCTCAAATTTCACCTTCCTATCACCCGACACCATTTTACTCCATGTTACTCCATAAGTGTGTTAGTTCACGAGACTTGTGGCCTGCATCTACAACACATAACTCATCTCTAACACTCAAATCTTGAGCGTCTACACATGAGAACTCCATACAACCATCTTTCACCCATGGAATGGCTGCTATCACATGAGTAGGCTCAATACTAAGTCTGCTGTCATAAAAATCAGAGTTGTTATCCATGTTGATAACAACTTCTTGAGCACCAACATTCTCTTCAAATTTC
This sequence comes from Thuja plicata, assembly GCA_018584345.1. Classification (NCBI taxonomy): domain Eukaryota; kingdom Viridiplantae; phylum Streptophyta; class Pinopsida; order Cupressales; family Cupressaceae; genus Thuja; species Thuja plicata. The sequence continues at coordinate 9,815,907 of MU224737.1, forward strand.
ACCCTCGTTTAAATTGTTTCCTTTGTACTAATAAAATTATGTTACTCAAATTTGAGAAACACACCAAATTCCCTCTGTGAACTAACACACACCAAATTCTCAAATGCATAATCAGATGGTTCGAACTAGCAATTGAATGCATTTATAACAAATCGACCAGAAGCTTCAAAAACACACTTCGCATAACTTGAATCTTTTCTTAGTCATTTGAAAATATTTGTTTTTTGTCGCAATGTATGAAATATAATAACTTATCATATTTTCCCTCCAAGACTTAGGCGTCCAAACAAACTTAATTACATAATCATTAAATGCACTTATCAATACTTTATAATATAAACTTTAAATTAATCATTAATTAAGCGAAACTTAATTAATGATTATAAACCAAATACATAGCGGATTAACTCCTTCCAATGATCCATTCAAAATTTAGGTGTTTACTGCCAGAACCTGATGCCTAGGTGCCCTGCCATAAATAGCAACTAGTCATAATTGACTTACTAAAAATAGTAAGTCTCCAGGATGAAAGTTCTGCCGATATCACCACACTCCATGTTGCTACCAACTATTCAAGTGCCCTTCTAAGAATACTAATCCCGACTTTCCCGAAATAGTCACTTACTATAAATAGTAAGTGTGCCAATCTGACTCACACGAAGAGCAATCCTGAACATTCCTGACCTCTGGAGTAGGAAAATAGCCTCTGGCTCGACCAATTGAAACCCTCTATCCAACTGATTAGCCTACGAGAATCACTGATAGGCTAATCCTCACTACAACCCAAGGTGAGCTAAAATGGGGACATTACAATTAATAAAATAGACATCACATTTAACATGCGACTACAAGAGTCGCGACTTTGAGGATCGCTCGCTTCCCTCATTCCTCGCAGGGATAAATAAGGGAAGATAGAAACAAAATATGGGGGGACCTTAGATCCAAATCAGCGAACATATAATAAAACCCAATCTGGGAGAGGTACACATATACAGTCAATGGCCAAGTCATATAAGGTAGATAGATACGCATGCACTCAGCACTATATAATTGGAAGACCGAGCCAAAACTCCATACCAAGTGACTTCAAGACAGACTCAAACCATATATCGTTGTACATAGCTTGCAGGATATATATATATATATATATATTGTGCTAACAGAGATATTCCCTTTTCTCACATTAGTCATAATACAAGCAACTGAAATCATGGTACTAAGCAACTGAAATCTCAATACGGGCATCTACTCACAAGCGATACTCCTAAGACTTATTCTTGCATAGGCATTGGCAAAGTCAAGGAATTCAAATGCAATAATCATTTTGGTGAGATATGTTGGGTGCATATTTTGCAACCGACAATTTTTAAGTATCAATTGCAAAACAATGGTTCCAGCCACAGCATGTGAGACGCAGTCTCTCCTACTTCTAAGGGAAGGCTCCCCTCTCTTATTGCTACTAGAAACAAAAAAACACTTAATTACTATTTACACTAAACTAAATCAAGGCGGGACATTCATCCTATTTTCTTATTTCAGAATAGATGTTACTATTACAATACAATTCTTAAGCAATAGCGTAACTCACTTACAAAGTATCTATTGGAGCAATAATCTTGATAAACAAAAGATTAGATGTAAGAATAATCTTCAGTGTACTAGCATTTCATGTAACCAAGAAACTCATGAAAGCTAAAAGTTTTTCCATGGCTCCTTATGAGATTTTGAGAACCAAAATAAAACACATGTGCAGCTCAAAGTCTCCAACATGTATTTCACCTTGCATGCACAAACGAAGAAGACGAAGCAGCACAAAGTCTACAAGCTCAAAGTCTTGATAAACATCTCAAAGTTTGCAAGCTCAAAGTCTTGATAATCAGCTCAAAGTCTGCAAGACCAAATCTGAAACCAAATTATAACTCTGAACACAATATGCAGCTCAAAGTCTGCAAGATTGAATTCAAATCCCTCTTGAACGAAAGCACAAAACTCACAATCAATATCCAAAAAATGTCGTCACATAACTCCTTGAATCAACACAAAGTTTGAAAGCAAGTTGCCTCTTTTATTGAAAGCAATTTAATTTACATCCAAGCTCAAAGTCTTAGAGTGCATATACAAACTGGCAGAGTTTACTTGCATTGCCAATAGATAAAATTACAAAGAGCACCCTCCTTTATTTATAGGTGAGGGGCTGAGAGCGAAAAGTGAGAGAAATCCAACTAATCGAGACTTATTAAACAACTAATTACCTACAGTTAACTTATTCAAGATTGCAAGTCCTGGTGTCCTACAATGTGATTGCATGAGTGTGATTTTTAACATGTTTTCACTTGCATATGTACTATAAAATCCCGTCATAAGCAAAGGTGGAGATTTTTAAAGACATTACATTATGTTTTTGACTTGCGAAAGTCTATTTAAAACCCGTCATTGGCTTCCATGAATAAAGGCGCTGTTTTTTTAGAGGCTTTACACATTATGAAGCAGCGTCTTTACAACTCAAAGACTTGTATCAATGCCTCAAAGCCCGCCGTCTGTCTAAAAGGGCATTTTATGAGCGTTTAACATTTGTAAATGAGCTTACAAAGTCTGTCGCTAGTCGCATTTCATATGCAAAACATATGATAAAGCTCGTCATTCTTATAGCAGGGGCATTTTAGACTTGCAAAGACTTCTTTAAAAGCCCGTCCTAGGGTAAAATCAAAACATTTGCAGCTTGTTTTGTTGATCACAAACCGCGTTTTCTCTTCATTATCACCTTTTTTGGATAGAAATGCCCAGAACGTTTGCAGTCACATTTGTAAAGCCCGAAATGGAGTTTACAACCTGATTTCTACAGCCATTGTGTTTGTTTTGGATTCCAACTGTGGTTTTTGTGCCTAAAGATTTGTCATTTATCTCTGGGATATTTCCAGAGCTGGAGTTCGCATTTATGGAGACACCATTTGAGTTTGAGTGTTTTGATTTGGGTTTTTTATGTTTATAGGAAGGCTCGCGCAGGAGGCTTTCTCCCTCTATTTGTGCGTTCTTCAAGTTAAGGATGCCCTCGTTTTTGTTTGGTTTCGCATTTTTTTTATGAGTTTGTTTAGTCGTTTTTGCAGATAAGGCATTCTTTTGTTCATGTTTTTACATATGGTGGTCGTAGCAAGCCACGTTTTTGGCATTTTAAAGAACCTGTTAGATCATTTCAGCATCTGGAGGCATCTTTGTTTTCTTCTTTTCAAATATTTCATGTCAAAACAAGTTTGCAAAGAGGAGTAATCTTGAATGATAAGTCAATATAAGCATGTAAAAGGTGAAGAACGATCAAGTCAACATGGGCAATTTCAATGATAAGTTATTAACAAAAAATGAAGGAGAATGCAATCGAAGAATCAGAAAATGGGAGAAGGCAATATTTGTGAAGACAATCACAATGTGTGATGTTTCAATCACATCTAATGATCAAAATTTTAATGGATAACTTCAGAGATTTTGAGATCAGATACAAACAACCTCATGTTGTTGTCATGCAAATCAGTCATGAATGTACACCAAAGGTTGTGGAAACAATGGAGGAGAAGAGCTTTCACAATGACTTTGTTGCTGTCAAGTAAAAATAGAAACCAAAATTCAACAAAAAGAGATGGAAGATAATAAAAGAATGACAGTCCTAGACCAGAGTCAAAGATGGTAAACAGCCAATGGTCATATTAGAGATTTTTTTAGGGAGGCGTCCAGAGCTAAAACTGCTGCTCTCATAGGTGAGAACTCAGAAAAAAGTTACAGCACAACCTCATGTTTGTCATGGTTTTCATAGCTGTTCCAGTGTGTTCATAATTGTTCCATGTAGTGACTTGCTAATGGAGGGAATGGTTTCAAGATGCAGAATTCGAGTTACAGCTCAATAAAAGAAGGTTGCAATTTTGGTTTTCTTCTCAAACACATTGTAAGTTATGTAAAAATAATAATTACACAGATTTTCTCCTCAAATGTTACAAGTGCGAGTTACAAAGAAATATTCTTCCCTCAAAAGTTGTAATTCCTTGTTGCTAGTAACGATGCAAATTCTTCCCACCAAATTTGAATTCAAAGTTGTTCCCACAAAGAAAACAATACAAGGATCTTCCTCTCAAGACTGGAACGATCGCATGATGGAGTAATACAGAGAAAGGGATAAGTGATGGAATGATTGCAAGCATAGAATGCTTTCAAGACAGAGAGAAAGAGACAAAGATTCTTCCCTACTAGCCACCATTATGATGCAGAACAATCAAGGATGCTTCATATTCCAGTTTGAGATGCTTTCACCAAATCTGAGTACTTCAATCACGGAACATCTTGTAGCAGCATGAAGACCGACAAAGGATGATTTAATAGGAGTCGTATCTTGTCAGACACTTAGTCATTTTCACATGCCTTATAAATAGGTGTAGTTTTGTTGACAAAATACATGTAATTGGGTAACAAGATGTAATTGCATGTGATAGTATCACGTACAAAGCGGTAACATGTAATCAAACTACAAGTGCATTAGGCTTTGTAATCTTGAATAAGTCAAAGGTAGTTAAGGGTTTCCCCTTCTTTCTCCACCTTTTTCTCAGCCCCTCACCTATAAATAAAGGAGGGTGCTCATTGTAATTTTGGATCTTTTTTTGGCAATGCAAGAAAACTTTGCTAGTTTTTATATGCACTCTAAGACTTTGTGCTTGGATGTAGATTAAATTGTTTTCAATAAAAGAAGCAGGTTGTTTTGAGACTTTGTATCAATCCAAATTGTTATGTGACGACATTTTCTCGAGTTGATCGTGAGTTTTGGTGCTTTGTTCAAGAGGGATTTGAATTCAATCGTGCAGACTTTGAGCTGCTTGTTGCATTCAGAGTTATAATTCAATTCGAATTTTGAAGACTTTGTGCTTCAAGAGAAAGAATTGTGATAGTTAGTAGTTGCTGCAATTACTTAGAACTAAAAGTCTTTGGGCTTCAGTTGTAAGTATTTTTACTAAGTATGAGAGTGTCCAGTAAGTGACTTTGCGTCTTACTAGTTATTCTAGTTATTGAATCTTATTCGGCATAAGTGCAGGAGACTTTGGGTTTCTGCAACTGTTCCACCAAATATAAAGTAGATCGTTGTCTTTGGTGTTGTTCTTACGTTAACCCCCGAGCCACAGATATTATCATAGCAATAGGCACTTTTTGTTATGTTTGAAAGTTGTAGTTGTTTGTAAATCATTCCTGAAAAAATAGGAATTGATTAAAAGAACCACCCTTTTTTGTAATTTCAGTTAAGTTCCTATTGAAGCCACCTACGGTAAGAAGGGAGCCTCCCCTATTGCTGAGAGGAGAGAGAAATCTCATGAGACATTGCCTAAAGTCACAATTTTTTAAGTTGTGGTCATAGTGACTTACAAAAAATTTAGCCAACATCTTCTCAACCATACAGTTTGACAAGTTGTTGATGTTGCAGCTTTGTATTTTGCCTCTCCTATAGAAAGTGATACTGTTGGTTGTTTCTTGGACTTCCAAGAGAATACTGCAGAGCCAAGACTAAAAGTGTAACCAGAAGTAGACTTTCGATCATTTGTAGAACCTGCCATATCAGAATTTGTATAGCCAACCAATTTGTTATCCTCTGAATGCTAGAATTTGACACCATAACTCAATGTCCCTTTAACATATCTGAGAATCCTTTTAGCTGCATTCCAATGTGTTTCCTTTGTCTCTAACACGAACCTAGAGACCAAACTCACTGCATATGTGATATCTGGACGAGTAGTAGTTAAGTAGATCAAACTTCCAATCAGATGTCTATATGGAGTGGGGTTCACTGGATTTGACACGTCTAAAGTTGACAATTTAATTCCAACTTCGATAGGTGTTGCAACTAGTTTGCAACTCTTCATTTGAAATTTGTAGGATATCTTTTGATGTCCCCGTTTTAGCAGGTGTCTGGGGACATGCTTATTAGCTCATCATTGCGACGCTCGTGAGCTAATGACTTGATTTGGGGGTCTCTGGTTGAGGACATACTATTTTTAGTAAGTCTATTTCTGTCAGTTTCCTTTTCTGGCAAAGTGTCTAAGTAGATGGTTTGACAGTGCAGTTGATCATAGTTGGATTGAAGTGGATAGAATTAATTAATTAAGTCTATCTTAATTAATTAACTTGTTGAACTTATTATAAGTCACTTCATTCAAATATTAATGATATCTTAATCGGGCTTATGTTGGGTATTTTTCATTAAATGTTTATAAAGGATGATATCTTTTATTATATGATAACTATACTACTGGTGCTCAAGAGGTTGAATATCTAGAAGATAGGTGGCTTGTGCAGGTTGGTGGCTCTGAGGAATTCAGTTTCCCATCTAGCTTCATCCCTGCTGATGTAAACAGAGACTCCAAGTCAGCTAGAAAAGAGATTGCACATGGTGAAGAAAGGTTCTAGATTCAGGCAAGGTTGGTTATGACAGTCCCTTTAGCAGTAATGAATTGGATGATTCTTCTACCTAATTCCCTGTTGTCCCCATAAGAGCTTATCCAGACTGGTGGTTGAGAGATTGTGTTGACTTCAAAATTAATACTTTTTAGTCAAATTCAAAATTTATCAAGGACCCTGATCAGAAGATAGTTGACAAAGAAAACAAGAAATAAGAAATTATTTTCTGTGCTAATGGTTGTTGGTGCATAGTTATATTGTTATTGTGACGTTATATTAACGTCGGATGTATAATTAAAGTTTTAAAGAAAAAAAAAATGCACCATGTTTATTGCAATTTCATGTGGTCCTCTTGGGTTCCCTGGCAGGGCGTTACATGCTTTTGAACTGAGGGAATCTTATTGATGCTATAATATCCATTAGGATCTATGTAATTTGTTAGCTTTCTGCACTTTGGTGCTAATTTTGGATTTTGGATTGTGCCCGCTAGGATCTCTTTTTGCTTCTATCAATTCTCAGCTGCTTGCATGAGGCATATTTATACACTTTTCTCTACTATCAATTATAATTTTAAAAAACTATTATGCACATAAAACGCCAGTTATGCTTCCCATTTATGGGGTCAGAAAAGTTAAACTGTTTGAGGATTTGACATGCGGCTCCAACCATGGACTCCACCATTTGTCGCAAGGCTGGGAAATGCAAAATGGATTTTTCGAAGATGTGTCTAAACGTAGGTTGATGGAGGTGTTTAAGACCAGAACGGGGGTTGTTTTGCACACAGTAAGAATGGTGCTCAAGGATGGCTACCTGAGTGGAAATGGGCAGCATTGAGTGAATTCTAACCTTGCCTCGATGTTCCTGGCAATGTTGCTGGACTCTGGGCAGTCGGAGTGCATGGTGGAGAATCTGATGAACATGTTAGTTTGGTTGAAATGATGTGGGGAATGAAGGATTATCTGGAGAGAGCAATCACTCGTCATAACCTGATTGCGGATTGTAGGAGGAAACCGAAGATGGGTGAAAAGGATGAGAACCCATTGCAAATTCTAGTTGTGTGAGGTGTGAGAATGAGGGTGGTAGAAAGGAGCCAGGCGCAAGTAGGGATAATTTCCTCAAGTCTGTGTAGAAGGGATAGAGATGGGAGATCGCAACTGGGCCTCTATTTTGGTAGAGGAGGAAGAGGAGGCGGAAACCTAAGATGGAGAGAGTGTGGAAGAAGAGGGGTAACGGGTGGCCACCGTGGGATGTGTTGGTGCCTTTCCATGGCGCCAACTTTTTGATATTGGTTCTGTCACAGTCTTCTGGTAACATCCTAGTGCTAAGTCTGTTTATAGTATATGGTGTAAAATGTAATGTAATGCTGGTGTATCCCAATTATGTAGAATGGCCACCTTATATGTTGATAGTTGATGGTCTGTATTTAGGTGTTAGGATCAGGGGTAGTCCAGGTGTGCCAATTTCGTAGTTTGGTCACCATAGAAGCATCTGAAATCTTTGCCCGGAAAGGGTCTTTGGTTATAATTCTCCTTTTGAAATTTATACGGGTGTGGCCTTGAAAGCACCACATTTACCAATCAAAACAAAAATGTCAATTATGCAAGAACAAATTGTCTATGCATAAACAAGTCAGTTACATTCTAAATCAATCATCGCGTATCATATCAATTACTCATTACTTTTTCACTCACCCATCTGTTATGCAATTATCATCAAGAAAATGTTAGTTATGATAAACTCTACAAATGTGAAAAGGAATCTGAAGTTGACAATAATGAGGACTCAACAACTATAGGAATTACATAAGGCCTTTAAGCCTCACGGTAAAAAATTTCTGCTTTGTTTGGAAAATTATTGTTTAAACCAGAGTAACGAGAATCGCGCGTGAATCGCGATTCGATTCACCCTCCCTGATTTTTTGGGAGCCGGTGAATCAGATCGGCAGTTTTTTGGCATGAATCGCCTGAATCGCCAATTCAGGTGATTCATCCAAAAATCGCCTGAATCGCCAATTCAGGTGATTCATCCAAAAATCGCTTGAATCGCCATGTGTGAACCGGAATGAATCAGCTGTCAAGTCAAAAAAATTTAAAAAACACTTTTTTTTTCTTTTTTTTGTCTTTCATCTTACATACATTTATGATTTGATGTCTTATGGAGCTGAAAAATAACTCTTGATGCCTTATAAAATAATTAAAGTCGGTTGAGCTTTCGGGGCGCTGCCCCTAGACCCCGCAAGGGGTGCTGCCCCCTAACCTCCATTTAATAATTTGGTGTGGAAACTGCGCCAATAAAAGTGGGGAAAAATTAACCTTCGAGTCTTATTAGGCTCCATATAGAAGATGATGATGATAAAGAAGAAGAATATCAATAAATTATTAATCCGTTAGTTGAACTTAAAACAATGATACTTGAACTGATGTAATGATTTAATTTTAATGTTTTGATTCTTAAATCTTTGACGTTGAACTTGCACTTGAGGTATATGATGATATGATCATGATTCATGATGCTATGATTACAAGTGTTTTTGTTGTTTAAATGTTTTTATGATACTATGTGACATACCAATCTTAACTCATGCTTCTAGGCTGCATAAATATGTAACGCATGTGATGGATTTATCATTTATGTTCCTTGTTTATGTATGTTAGCTTCTATTGGATGATGTTATAGTGTGTTTAAGTTATATTCAATAAAGGGTGCATGAAATAAGTTTTGAATTGTTAAAATCTCTAAATTTTAAGGGTTTTTTTAAATTTGCCGATTCATGGGCGATTCGATTCGATTCCGATTCATGGGCGATTCGCAATTCGATTCGGCCTTGCCGATTCCGAGACGATTCCGGTTCTCGTTACTTTGGTTTAAACCATAGTTGGAAGACTCGGCCAGGACTTGCCAACACTCGCAGGACTTGAGAGTCTGTTGGCTCGCCAAGTCGACTCACCACAAACTTGAGAGCCACATTTTGGAGAGTCTTGGGCTAGGACTCAGGAATTTTAGGGTGCAACTCAAGTTTTGGACTAGGACTCTTGAGTTTTGGGCTCGAATTCTCACGCCTGGCTGGAAATGCCCAACCACTTTTAAAAACACTTTTTTTTTGGTGTTTTTTTTTTCATTTCATTCTGCTCTTTGGTGCCCAAAACAGGTATGCATTGTGAAGTAGGGTTTTAAGAAGATGAGCATACGAGATCAAAGATT